>CM062288.1:311307407-311491133 GCA_031216915.1 Pictodentalium vernedei | reverse complement strand
AAAACCGGCCAGCGCTATACACGAAAATTGCCATTCATATTTTTATTCAATGAGGGGTCACAACCTATGTTTTGGAAGCAAAAAATGAATGTTTAGTTATACGAGAATTTTTTTTACGGGTATCGTCTGCTACTAGCGTTAGGTAATGAGTTAACCAAGTTTTACCAATTGGTCATACCTACCTTATGTTGCCTACTTACTGCAGGGCCGGCCTGGACTGGGATAAGGTAAAAAGCTTGTTCCAATGAGAGTGTCGTAAGCTATGTTTTGGGGCCAAAAATTTATTAATTTTTCTATCCATTTCAAGCTTTCAACAATTCTACATTTAGTAAACATGCAAGATCCAGATGGAAAAGGAACATGGCAGATTTTCTATTGGAATTTGGGAATAAAAAATAACACAATTGACAATATTTTCATGTTTTTATTAAGCAGAAGAAAAACATAAAATAAAATCCTCCCTCTTTCGTTGAATTAAAAAAATATGCTTGAAAACCAAGATGAATTTCAAATTTTAACCTTAAGGGTAAGGCTGGCCACTGTAGTTTCATTTGACATTACATACCACGTGAGTACTTTTTCCTGATATTTTATGCCTTTTTTTTTCACTTTTAAATGAGCTTTTAAAAAAAGGAGGGTTATTTTGACTCAAAATAATTTTTGACAGGCACAATTTTCAAATGACAGGTACAAATGAGATTGTGCCTGTCATTTTGTCAGGCACAAAATTTGAAATTATAATCAGGCTTGTCCAGGGTGTATGGGAATTTACACCGGTCTGGAGACTCATACACCCTGAGGTGCAGCCGAAGGTTGTTTGAGTCCCCAGATTGATGTAGATTCCCATACACCCCAGAAGACACAAGGATAACAGATTTATTTCCAAACTATGTTATCCCCAACCCCTCCCCCCAAAATTACCAATTTCAACATTCAACATTTCCACGAAAGGTAACCCTGAAAAAGTTATTTAAATTTTACGATGTACATCCACCCCCACCCCCACCCCCCACCCCCCCCACCCCCCCCCCCCCACCCAAAACCTAATAAATTTCAAATTTCAATTTTCAATTTTTTATAGCAAGGATGACGGATTTATTTTGAAACTATGCTACCCCCCCCCCCCCCCCCACCCCCCAAAAAAACCCCACAACAATTACCAATTCCAACATCCAACAATGCCACGAAAGGTAACCGTGAAAAAGTTATTTAAATTTTATGATGTAACCCCCCCCCACCCAAACACCTAATGAATTTCAATTTTTATTGTCTTGTGGCAAGGATGACAGATTTATTTCCAAACTATGCCCCCACCCCACCCACCCCCCACCCCCCACCCTAAAAAACAAAAAATACCAATTTGAATATTGCCACCACAGGTAACCATAAAGAAATGATTTCAATTTTATAATTTAGCTTGCACCCCCACCCACCCACCCACACACTAATAAATTTCTATTTTTATTCTCTTATTGCAACCATTTAGAATTTATAAGGATTTACACCAAATTCCATTCACCCCTCTCCCAAATTTCCCCTATCCCTCCTTTATAGCCTGTGTAAACGAGCAGAATGACTTAAAACTTATTTTGAAAAAAAAAAGACAAGAGAATAAAACAGTGGTCAAAATCACTCTATTGAAAAGTGTCATTAACAAATTATTGAATGAGAATGAAGTACTCAATAACTCAACAGTGGTGTTGAGGATTTATCTGAAACATTGTCTACTTATTAAAGTTAATTTCCACTTTTCCAATTTTGCAGTTTTGAAACATTGGTCCAAAAGGTCTGTTATTTATATTAATATTGAGTCTTTGATGTGGGAGTGATTTATTATTTATTGGAGCAATAGAACTTTCTTCTTCAAAATCGTAGGCAAACAGCTGGTTGAAATCAAAATCACAAACTTCATTGTCACTTAGCCCTTTACCAAACATGAAAAGCAGACAACACTTGCAAAAAAAATTCTTGAATAACTAATTATTTTCATTTTTGTCTCAAAAACATAGGTTATGACCCCTCATTGGAACGAGCTCTATGAGCCCGTTCCAATGAGGGGTCATAACCTATGTTTTTGAGACAAAAAATAATGAAAATTAATTGGTGATTTTTGAGAATAGCGCTGGCTGGTTTTGCCTGTTATGTTCGGTAAAGGGTTAAATTGAAATCACAAACTGCATTGCCAGTTATCGCCCCCGACTGTGAAAGTGTGTCCCTGCGGTCACTGATTTCAAGGTTGCAGGTGTTATTTGAATTCACTTTTTCAGCAGAAACAGTCCCTGTGTTTGTAATTATACAATAACATTATTTTTGAGGGCGTTATGGTTCATTAACGGCCCTACGAAAATGATTAACAGCCCAAGGGTCTATTAGTGGCCCGAGACGAAGTCGAGGGCCACTAATAGGCCCAAGGGCTGTTAATCATTTTCGTAGGGCCGTTAATGAACCATAACGCCCGTACAAAATAATGTTATTTGTATTATTATCACATTTCAAAGAGGTTACATGCTAAACCAAGAAAAATCAAGATTGCTATTTTTTTCATCATTCATATATTATTATCATTTTTCAATGTAGTAGATGTGTGAAATTCCCAAACAAGCATTGTCAGCAACTAACTCATGCCTTGAATGCGAATGTATATCTTAATTCTTTCACTCCAAAGATCACAAAATTCCGCCATCACATCTCTCTTCTCCAAATATTCAAACTCAAAGCAGTGTTACCCCGCCTACATCATGGGATGTGCGGGCCGCCAGGCCATAGTGAAACAAATTTTTCATTATTGCCCAGGAACCCGGATGTGAACGGAAACATATGAGTTTTGTGCAGCCCCCGAAAATGAAAATATTCGCCAGGGAGTACCCTATAAAGTGATAATAATATTGTTTATGGCCTTTCCCATTGCGAACTCTTCTTCGTCAGACACTCTGTGGAGGACTGCAATTGAACTGGCGGATTTATGCCCAGTTACAGACATTATCTGTGCAGGTGAAAATTTTTTTTGAGCCAAGATTGTTGTTCCAGCTGCGCAAATGGAATGATTTGTGTAAATCCTGGATAGGTTACATAATTTCTCAACTATGTCATGAATGAACTCAAAGTATCTTTACCATGGCATTGCTTTGAATACCAGAATGGTTCATAATCTAAGAAGGTGTCCAGTAGCCTTTGCCAAAGCTTATTATTGTCAGGATTTAACTTATCCGAGTATTTCACAAATGAGCTGACTGGGCAGAAAGATGAGTCTTTTACTTCCATCATGAATCCTCCGAAATTTTCTTTTTCATTTTCTCTCCGATTTTTTGTCGGTTCGTCTTTCTGTTTTTTAACATAATGCATACCACTGACTGGGTCGTTTATACACATACGTGTATCTTTAGTCATTTCAGACATATTTTACAGCCCATTTCTACAAAAATATAGCCGTATGGGACATAGAACATTCTAGCACCCAGGCGATGTTATGTCCATCAGCACATTGTTTTGCAAACTGAATGGGGTATCCACGGACATTCGAAAGTTTGAATATAATTTTTTCAAGACAATCTTCCAGTACTGGATAATGGGTTACATCACCTTTCCCAACAGATTTCATTTCAGCTAGAGCTGTTTTAAATACTTCATTTGCAGAATAAAATGCCTTATCTTTAATGATGTCAAATGTTTTTAAATAAGGCAGTGATTTGAGGTGTCTGTTCAGTCCATACCTGAAGTTTTCCATAGACATAGATGTTTTGTACTGTTCTCAATTTGACGTACGAGCATCCAGATAGAAATGTTGAAGCACATCATTCAGCTCTTCCCGAGTCAAATTTTCAAAGGCACTTTCGCATGATTTTTCTTTCAAATAATCTTGCACCATTTTAGCACATTTTTTTTTCAGTCCATACCTGAAGTTTTACAAAGATGATATTTTGTGCTGTTCTCCATTTGACGTATGAGCATCCAGGTAGAAATGTTGAAGCACATCATTCAGCTCTTCCAGAGTCAAATTTTCAAAGGCACTATTGCATGATTTTTCTTTTAAATAATCTTGCACAAATTTAGTACATATTTTGTTTTCTTTTACTCTATTAATGGGTATAATATTAGCTCTTTCTCCAATATTTCTTGTTCTGTGTGCAACGCAAATCTTTGAAGCCATTTTGATTTGACAGACGCTGATTTCAACAAAAAAACGAATTATATTTTCAAAAGATTGATTGGTCACTAAGCTTTCAAAATTAGTTCCATTTAAAGTTTTTTTTTTTTTCTTCAAAAATAACCAAGTAATAAAATTTCATTTGCGATTGTTTTATTTATTTGACAAATTGTGCCTGTTGATATTTTTTTCCTTTCTTTAAAAATGTACCCGTACAATTTTCTGGCTTTCCGTGAATATTTTAAAATTAATCACAGCACTGAAGCATTCCATATTGTTTTTACACCTGGCTAGAGCAGGGAGCAAATAATCAAAAGCACTGAGGACCATTATTTACCTCAGACATCTCAGCCAATGAAATCAACGGATTTTGTTTTCTTTGGAATAATGTTACTTGTCCTTGTGTCTTCTGGGGTGTATGGGAATTTACACCAGTCTGGGGAGGACTCATACACCCTGCAGCTGAATCTTTTAAATTGGACCTCAGGGTGTATGAGTCCCCAGACCAGTGTAAATTTCCATTTAAAAAAAACACCTCAAAAATCTTTTTTATTCTCTTTTCTAAAATTTCAGTGTCTTAAGATTAATTTGAGCCATTTTTAACCTTTTACCTAATATGAAAAGCAAACTACACTTGCAAACAAAATTGAATTACAACTTTTTTCATTTTTTGTGTCAAAAACATAGCTTATGACTGAGACAAAAAATTAAAAAATAATGAAAATTGAATGGTGATTTTTGTGAATAGCGTTGCCCAGTTTGCACTATTATTTTGGGTAAAGGGTTAATTAAGCAGACACCAAAGCAAAATGCATCACATCCCTTTAAAAAAATAGTGCCATAATAAATTATCCCGACTTGATACATATGTACATTTATTTTCCTTAAAACATTTTTGTAACAATTTACTTCAAAATATTCAGTTAACAGTATTTTCATTAGCTGCAACGAGCAGCTCTATATGTGGCAATGTCGGTCGATCTGTCACCAACGAGTTTAAAAAACACCATAATTCCTAAAATACTTGATAGAATGACACCATACTTGGCATGCAAGTGTATCTTCATGATGACTGCACCATCTCAATAGTACATGTCATTCGGATAATTTCTGTCACATTTATGGACTTGTCACCAACGAGTTTTAAAACATCATTGGCATTGCACGAATCATCGCAGCTTCGGCACTGTGACAGTGCGTCTTGTTTTTCAAATATATGAATATTTATAATAATATAAATAAACTGGACTTTTTTCAGCCTTTTTCAGCCTTTTTACCAGTTATTGTGTATTCCTGTTTTTACATCGTAGTTAACCACGGTGTAAAAATTAAAAGATACTGTGGACTGAAAGTTACAACATACCTCTCAGCCAGTCAAAAAGCAGTATTCATTCCATTTGGAAATAATTTATTTTATTATTTTTGTGAATTCATTAGACATTGGTTGAGTGCTAGAATCCCATATTTGGGCTTTGAAGAAAAATTCTGGTACCATTGCTTAAAAGGTGTCATTTAACCCTTTACCCAACATTACAGCAAAAACCGGCCAGCTCTTTTCTAAAAAAATTGCCATTTAATCTGCATTTTTTTGTCTCAAAAACATAGGTTATGACCCCTCATTGGAATGAGCTCGTTCCAACAAGGGATCATAACCTATGTTTTTGAGACAAAAAATGAAAAAAATTAGTTATTCAAGAATTTTTTTTGTAGGTGTCCTTTGCTTTTCATGATAGGTGAAGGGTTAACTGGCAATTGTCATGGTGCTTGAGATTAATAGATGTGGAGCTGGGCGGTGGCAAACTGGAAAACTGAACCACAAGAAGCATGAAAAGCCAACCCGATGGTTTTACCATGTTTGTGCATGAAGTGATCTAACTATCCTACTGGGGTGGTGGGGGCGGGGGACTAGACTAGTGTCCCGTATGGGCCTTTGTCACAGTCTATCCAGCAAGGTGGGTGAATTCGTCATGTTTCCAATGTCATATTTCTCTATTACTGACTCATCCATTGGAAACTGTGTCATAATGAGATCTCAACACACACAAGATTAATTTTATTCATTTGTTACCTTAATTTTTTAATTTTTTTTGGGATTCAAAAGCAACTGATTCCCTACGACCCCTAAGAATGATCAAAGGGATGTTAGGATGAACCCAGGCCTGGCATTCTTAAAAACCCAGGAGGGCTAAAACTCACTCCCCTTGCATGGCCTAGGCGAACAATTAGCTCTCCCCAAGCTTGCAAAAGCTAAAATTGCAAAATGAAGTTTTACTGTTAACGAATTCTGCCAAGTGAGCTTTGTACATTTTGTTTGGTGCTGCTAACAAGGTAGTCTCTGTGAGACAGCTACACTGCCCCTCCCACACCTCCGGGCCTTGGCAAGGCCCGGAGATGTGGGAGGAGCAGTGTGGCCATCTTTCAGAGACCACTAACATACATGTAGCAGAGATCTTAAAAGATGTGGGTTTTAGGCATGGGTGGTTATGGTAATCACTATTTTCCAATGCCAGGAGGGCTAGTTTTTGCCCTCCTTAATTTTTTTAAGGCGAGCAGTAGGCGAGCGAATAAATCGCTCTCCTGAAAATGCCAGGCCTGCTGAACCCAGTGGAGTTTTTTGTGGTGAGTGGTGTCATCCCCAATCTCTTGGGGATTTTTTCTAATTTAAGGAGCCTGAAGACTTATTTACTCTATGTCTTCAACAGAAAGAAAACATGAACTGAAATCCAGGTTTTTCCTTGAAACTGAACCGAAACCAAATCTTAAAAATAAAAATCTCCCAGCTTAGAATAGTTGCATTCTTCTTGGCCATATAATTTTTCAGCATTTTAGTAGGCTTTTTATTACTGTATATAGTTTCAGCTAAATTTATTGTTTAATCATTCACCCACCCTCAGTTTTGCTGGCAGTATTTCGACAAAGTGCTCGACTTTTCCAGACATATTACTTGTTATGGTTGAAGGGAGATAACTTCATATAGACTTCCACAAGATCATTGCTTCAGTTGTGCTTGCACATGTATCAAGTAATATCACCCGTGTGAGTGTGCACTGATTTTATAGTCTTCCCCAAATGCTTGGTGATTTCTTGTGAGACTATGGTGACTAATAAGAACTGGTGGTGGTCAAAGAGGGGTGTGGTGACCATGAGGGTACCTCATGGGGGCAGAAAATTAGATCAGTAAAGCCGTGAAATCCAATTGTTTATAAGAAACCAGTCCCTCCCCCCCCCCCCCCCCCCCACACCCAAAAAAAAGAAGACTGACAGTATAGGAAATTACCTGTAAGATTGGCACCAGGCTGCAAGCTGTACTTGTCCACCACTGGTAAGAACTAGGCAGCAAAGAAGCAATGCATGTTTAGATGTCAGAAAGGGGAGTTTATCAGGATATTAGCATGCTGTGAATTTCACCACCTAACTCCTAATCGATACTGGCAGTCATGGTAAAACTTTTGTTCAAAATGTATGTTATATGTTTATAACCTGTGATTCTGAGCAGAAGAGGAAATACAAAAGTGCCTTTCTTTCTCAAATGAATCAGTTCTCCCAAATGAACTCAGAATGTCACTGAAAGTAATTTTCAACAACACTAGTCGAAACTTGGATGCAAGTCCTTAACTCTTTACCCAACGTAACGACCACAACCGGCCAGCGCTTTTCTAAAAAATCGGCAATTAATTTTCATTATTTTTTCATTTTTTGTCTCAAAAACAGGTTATGACCCCTCGTTGGAACGAGCTCGTCGAGCTCGTTCCATTGAGGGGTCATAACCTATGTTTTTGAGACAAAAAATGCAAAAAATTAATTATTCAAGAATTTTTTTTGCAAGTGTCGTCTGCTTTTCAAGTTAGGTAAAGGGTTAAGGTAATTTTTCCTTGAGGAGGTACCACATCAAACATTAACTGATAAAACCTTACATATAACAGCATAAATAGAGGATCTCTATTGAGTTGCGATTTCATATGAAATTTTGTACCAAGTTCTCAAAAATCTATCTGTCTATCTGTCTGTAGATGGAATTGCTTTTTGCTCTCTGATTGAAGTTTCACTTGGCTAATCAAAACCAAACTTGACATGTGGGTTTGATATCATAAGAGGAAGAATATTATTTAGTTTGGGGACATTGTGCCAGAGGTGAAGTTCAAAATGAGTTGGTTTCCGCTTTCTAATTAAAATTTTACTGTGCCAATAGAAACTTGACATGTGGGATGGGTTTGACGAGAGGAAGAACTGCATTTATTTTGGGGTCATTGTACTAAAGTTCAAGGTCACATCGACCTTTAACTTACAGCAGGGTAGCATCACTAAATTTACCCTCTGTGAACCTCAATCTGAATCAGGGTCTCAAAACTAAACAGAAAGAGGAACGCAGAGGATAAAGTGGCTCACTGTATGGGATAGCATCATCAAATTCACTCTGTGGGGACCTCATTTTGCAAATATCAGACTGCTTATTTTCAGGCCTGACTACAATGAACTCTCATTACTTACTCTATCCAGCCACGGGATGAGTACGTCATGTTCTCAATGTCACATTTTCTCCTTTACTGACTTGTCCACTGGACGAGTTGATAAAGAAAAAATTGTGACAATGTGAACACAACATAGTTTAGATGAACCGTGTTCATTTGTTACCCTTGTATATAGTTTTTTATCTGACTGGATAAGCTTAGCAACTGATCCCCTAGAACCCCTTGCATTATTTTTGTATGAGTTATGGCCCTTGGAAATATGGAAAAGCACCAAAATATCAGTTTTCCAGACTTTTTTTGGAAACGCTTCATTGGAATGATTTTATTTTTGGTAACCTACTATAGAATGATGACTTACAGATCAAGTTTGAGTGTCATGCTGATTGCAATATTCTTGTGTGAGTTATGGTCCTTGGAAATATGGAAAAGCGCCAAAATATCCGTTTTCTAGACTTATTTTGGAAACGCTTCAACGGAATGATTTCATTTTTGGTAACCAACTATAGAACGATGATTTACAGATCAAGTTTTATTTGCACTCTGTCCATCCGTCACTCAGTCTGTCAGTCACACTTTAGTTTTCCGGACTTTTTTTGGAAATGCTTCAACCGAATGATTTCATTCTTGGTAACCTGTTATAGAACGATGACTTACAGATCAAGTTTGAGTTTCATGCTGATTGCATTATTCTTGTGTGAGTTATGGCCCTTGGAAAAATGGAAAAGTGTCAAAATATCAGTTTTCAGGACTTTTTTTGGAAATGCTTCAATGAAATTCATGCTGATCACATCTTGGTTATAATATTTGTATAATTAATAATGCTCATTAGTCCGGTAGGGGACATTGTATTGCTTCAGCGATACGTGAGCTCTTGTTCATGTTAAGAAACCAGAAGTGTTATTTACTCTCAGTTCTTAACCCTTTACTTAACGCAGACGATATCAAAAATTTTTTAAATATCATTTTTTTGTAAATTTTCAAAAAATTCAACCAAACCATATCATGCTCGTTCGAAAAAGGGGTCACATGATATGGTTTTGTTGAAATGTTTGTAAAAATAGTATTTTTTTAGCTACTGAATTTGCATATTACGTGGGCGGAAGTGGCTGATTTGTTGGGTAAAGTGGTAGAAAAACCTAACTAAAACCAAGGTTTTTTTCCAGAAGCCAAATCAAAACTGAATCTGAAAAATAAACCTCCCAGCTGTATTTTTAATGTGGTTTATTTCAGCATTTGCAGTGCAAGTAATTTTTATGGTACTTGCTGGTTACACACTGAATGCGACATCATGTATTGTCTGCCTGACGATTGCTGTTGGAATAGGTGGATTTGCTTGGGCTGGATTCAGTGTCAATCATCTTGATGTGGCACCACAGGTAAATATATCACTTTATTATACGCTGAATGATAGATTATCGAAGAAATTGCGGAAAAGTAGAAATGATATCCCCCACTGTGAAATTATAGAAATTTTCACTTTCACGGTATCAATCACAATGGCAGCTTTCAAAGCATCACTTTAGAGTGAATATGAGTCAAATTATCACTGGAAATGATCAATTTGTTCTAAAGACGCAATTTGTTCTAAAGACGTAAAGGAAAAGTAAATCTAGTGTTTTTGAGTGGATACCGATCATTTCCAGCAATAATTCAACACATTTTCACCTTGAATTGATGCATGAAACCCACTAGTCCAAACATGGCCTGAAAGTCCATAATATAAGTTTTGTGTTTGGTATGTCCTTTCAAAGGACACTGTTAATTGAATAGCCACTTTGCCATTGAAAATTATTCATTTAACACAAGTATTCAATTAACAGGGATTGTGTCACTTTCCTGTATTCTAGCGATAAACTTAGCATTTATTCTATTATATCTTGTTTGACAGAGCTCCATGAGCTCTGTCAAACAAGATATAATAGATTAAATGCCTGTATTGGATGTATTATGGCCAAATAGGTCTATAAACGAAGGAAAACTGGGGGGAGTCAGGGAAATTTCACAAGAGGTTACAAGATTTTTTATTCAATTAACAGGAGTTTACTCTATAACCTATATTCAATTAACAAGTGAAATTTGTTCTGGAGGTGTGATGAATGGTTTTGTGTTGGGAAATTATATTCAGTTAACAGGGTTATTCAGTTAAGAGATATCCAGTTAAGTGAGCTCCACTGTATTGGAAACATCAGGGCAATTTGTGCTCATAAGTTTCAAGTATGGCAAGAAACTACAAGTATCAAAAATGATCAACAGACGCTGGCTTAATAACATTTTTTTTTCAGTCGATCAGCAAGTTTGATATGTTTTGACCAGTGACAGTGTAACAACAGTTTAAGTTCTGTCTGATATCAGTGACAATGTTTTATATCATTTCTTGATTTGAGACCAGATTCCTCAATGATATATTAGTCTATATATCTGGATGATAATCAAAGCATGTCATGTCTTAAACGTTTTTGTGTCAAAACATACCCAGTCCAGATAAATATATCCCATAACACAAGTATAGGTTACAGCAAAGAAAACGAGTGATATTGAATATACAATCGCGAGAGTTAGTTAACGAGGACTTGTCCGAGTAACTAGCTCGAGCGATTGTATGTTCAATATCACAAGTTTTTGTGCTGTAACCGACTTGTCACATTGATGTTTGCACAAACAATCAAAACACGAACAATCAAACACTCCACTGAACCCTAGTCTGACACGTGTCCATTCCCGTTTAATTAGTTAATTTCTTAAGCCAAACTTGCAAGACACATGAAGATTGATGGAAAGCAAGTGATATTACTTCATTTTTTCCGTATCGTCATTGCGCTCAAAAGGTTGAGCGAGAAATTAAACGTTCCATTTATCATTTACACCCGGGTGTGGATTTCTTTCTTTAACTCTTTCAATAAAATCAAAAGTCAGGTAAATTCTCGTTTCTCTGTTCAAAACATTTTAGCACAGGTGCCCTTAATCTTTCCTCTCGGCTGTGTTTGTATTAGAACTGACAGGTTACACAATCACTGTCTATTGTTCCTTGATTGGTGAAAGTGTGGCGATATATGTTGAATATCACACATGCTCTAACCAACTCTTCGAAATATATCACACACTTTTAACAAAGGCGTGACGTCATAACTATGTGACAAGCTCAAGAATCAGGATTTCATTGGTTTATGAAGAAATGTTTCTATATCACGTTTACCTTTGAACTAGGAAGTTAGATTGGTCAAACTAGGAGGCAGCAGTCAGAATTCAAACCCATAGATGAACCATTGGAGGAAAATATCAAAAATTCAAATTCAAATCAAACCTGGAAAATAAGGGGTCATAAGCTATGAATTGAAGAATGAAAAAATTAAAAATATTCAAGAATTTTGTTTGCAAGTGTCGTGCGCTTTTCGCGTTAAGTAAAGGGTTAACTCTCTACCCAACGTAACGGCCAAAACCATCCAGCGCTATTCTCAAAAATCGCCAATTAATTTCATTATTTTTTTCATTTTTTGTCTCAAAAACATAGGTTATGACCCCTTGTTGGAACAAGCTCGTTGAGCTCATTCCAATGAGGGGTCATAACCTATGTTTTTGAGACAAAAAATTAAAAAAATTATTTATTCCAGAATTATTTTTGTAAGTGTTGTCTGCTTTTCATGTTTGGTAAAGGGTCAAATAGTATCCAAATCAGTGTTATTAACACTACTCCGTACTACCTTCTATTTTAAATGATGCAAAATTAGTTTCTTGGACAATATTTTGTATTGTTTATTGTGTTTGTAATTGTGCATGTCACAAGTACATTATACAGGATTCTGGACGGGGTTGTCTATCCCAATTTATTTATTTATTTATTTGTGTTTAATATCACATACTTCTGCACAATGGCTAACCGTGACAGTGACAGTTTTACGGGTGGAGGAAGCTGGAGTACCCGGAGTGAACCACCGAGCATCGACAAGCAACTGTCAGCTCCTCAACATTCTAACTGTGTTCAAGCAACGCTCAAGCAGGGTTACAGCGGTTGAAGACATAAGCACCATCGACGTGCAGTACACTTTAGTACACGGCGTCATCATACCCCCATGTAGGCAACCGGGATAAAGTGCCTTGCCCAAGGACACAATGCAGGTTGGCCCAGACGGGGATCGAACTCGGGACCTCTAGCATAGAAGTCCAACAGTCTACCATTGAGCCACCGTGCTCCCCTTGTCTATCCCAAAACAACGAAATGAGATGCTCTGTCACCAGGCTGTCACCAGGCCTGACAATAAGCAATCTGACATTGGCAGAATGAGATCCCCAGAGGGTGAATTTGCTCATGCTATCCCATACAGTGGGCCAATACCCTCTGGGTTCCCCGCGGGAACTGAAGCATTGTTTGTTTATTGTGGTAAACAAGCCGTTTTACTGTAAAATGGGACCCAGTCATCAATGCTTATGGTTCAAGTCCTCTATTTATTTATTGGTGTTTAAGGTCGCATGCTTATGCACAATGGCTAATCGTGACCATGACAGTTTTACAGGTGGAGGAAGCCGGAGTACCCAAAGAGAACCAACATTCTAACTCTGTTCAAGCTCTGCTCAAGCAGGGTTATAGTGGTTGAAGACATATGCACCATAGATATGCAGTGTGCCTTAGTACATGGCATCATCATGCCCCCATGTAGGCAACCGGGATAATGTGCCTTGACCAAGGACACAACACGGGTCATCCCGGAGCAAATCCTCTAAAATGGTTGAAATGATTGACAGGATTTGACTTTATCCTCATGTTATGGTCACGATTAGCCATTGTGCAGAAGTACATGACCTTAAACGCTATTAAATAAATACCCTCTGGGTACCTCTTTCTCTTTAGGCCTGATACTTTGATTCAGATTGAGGTTCACAGAGGGTGAATTTGGTGATGCTACCCTGCTGTGCAGGGTAGCATCACCAAATTCAGCCTCTGGGAACCTCATTCTGCAGATGACATTCTTCTTATTTCCAGGCTTGCAAAAGATGCAATTTCCAGAAATGTAAAACATGTTTATCTTTGAAGATTTGTTACATACCCTCAGATTTCATGCACCCCTTGGAGAAAAAAACTTCCTGGTAGAACCCCGTGAAACTTTGAAATTCAATTCAATTCAATTCAAAATCGTTATGATGATTCAATTTACCCATAGGAAGCGGGAGAGTGAATTAATTTCTGAAGAAGCCACTGCAATCAGGTCCATTTCTGAATGTTCAATGTGTCATCGCATCCATTGCATAATGTGGTGAAAATAGAAGGGCACTCCCCGTGGGAACCCCGGGAAGTAAGCAGCACTTGTTTACTGTGGTAAACCAGTTCCGCTTTACTAGTAAAATAGGACCCAGTCACCAATGCTTGAGGTGAAAGTCCTCTAAAATGGGCAACATGTTGATCAACGATTGACTAAACTTGACTTCATCTCCATGTTGTGTCACGATTAGCCATGGTGCATAAATATGTGACGTTAACCACCAACAAACATAGAAGGGCACACACATTATTCAGCTCATTTGATTCGAAATAATAAATAATCCATCAATCTGATGCTAGATTTGTTTTAAGAAGAAGTCAGATTTCCGATCTTCCTATGTAAGACTTATTTATCAGCCGTATTCTCTTTATTCAGTGCATAGCTATTTTGCCTGTTTTGTATGATATGACTATTATTATCCTTGGTAGGTCAGCATGTGACTGCCAATTATCTATAATGATGTAATCCTCGTGAGTGGGGAGAAAAATCATCCTTGATGAGTCTGAAGGTGGGAATGTGGAAATCTCACCCTCGGGGCAAGATATCTTGCCCCTCGGGTGGGATTTCCCCATCCCACCTCCAGACTCATCGGGGGTCATAATAATCCCTGATGGGGGAGGGTGTGAGATGGGGAAATCTCATCCGAGGGTAAGATATTTGGGCCAGACACGAGGCTTGCCGAGGGTCTGGATTAAATATCCTGTCTCTCGGGTGAGCTTTCCGCATCTCACACCCACCCCCATCAGGGATAATTTTTCTCCCCCACCAAAACAGTCTGATGTCATCAAAAGTAATTCAGGGGCATGTGCAACAATATCAAACAGTTTTGTTGTCCATTTCTGAAAAAAACTGATTTTCTTATTGTAAAGAATGCACAAAAGTTCTGTATTTACCACAGGTATATACCACAAATAAAAAAACCCAACGCCGGCAAGACAGGGCTTAAAGATTTGTAGTGAAATGAACATTGACACATTCTAATGACATCATATAAATTCTGCAATGTATTCGCATAACTTTTCGATGGGAATTTCATGCAACTCTCCCCACTCATAATGGCATTCACCCAAAAATTCATATAAAAGAGTCAAGTGTCTTTGGGTTTTGCGGTCTGTGCTTTTATTTCTATTTTCTTCGACAGACATTCGTCTGCTAATATTTCCAAAACGACGTGACACCATGTTGTTTGTTTTTAGAAGAACGTGCAATGATTGAATAGTCCTGCGCTCATTAAATATGCTAATAAGCCAATATAGGTTGGTCATGTGGGTGGGGTGAAATAGCTGTCACGAGGGTAGGGTGAGACAGGCGTATCTCTCCCAGCTGTCTCACACGACTTTATATATGTCTCAGTACCTTTGTGGTGGGAGAAAACTCTATCACTAGTAAATCACAAAACATCATGATCATCTCTCCATTAATCCTTTACCCAATGTTATGGCCAAAACTGGCCAGCGCAATTCACAAAAGTCACCAATTAATTTTCATTATTTTTTTCATTTTTTGTTTCAAAAACATAGGTTATGACTCCTCTTTGGAACGAGATTTCGAGCTCATTCCAAGGAGGGGTCATAACCTATGTTTTTGAGACGAAAAATGAAAAAAATTAGTTATTCAAGAGTTTTGTTTGTAAGTATTGTCTGCTTTTCATGTTAGGTAAAACCTCTTTAGTGACTCTACACTAGAGGCATTACCTTGTTGTTTTCTTGGCAAAAAAAAAGTTTATATCACATCGTTTTGTTACAGTTCATGGCGAGTACTAACAAAATAAAACGTTTCTAAACTATGGCTCCCCTTGCTGGTACATTGAAACCCTGTTAATTGAATAGCCTTTATGCCAGCGAAAATTATTCAGTTAACAGGAGTATTAAATTAACAGAGATGTGGATACTTAGCTGTATTCTTGGATTAACCTGAGCATTTAGTCTATCATATCTCGTTTGACAGAGCTCATGGAGCTCTGTCAAATAAGATTATAATAGATTAAATGCTTGTATTGGATGTACTGATGCCAAATAGGTCTATAAACAAAGGGAAGATGGTGACTGTCAGGTAGTTTTCTCGACATATTACAAGATTTTTTTATTCAGTTAACAGGATTTTACTCTATAACCTATATTCAATTAACAGGTGAGAGCAGTGGCTCAATGGTAGACTGTTGGACTTCTATGCTAGAGGTCCCGAGTGCAATCCTCATCTGGGATGACCCGCATTGTGTCCTTGGGCAAGGCACTTTATCCCAGTTGCCTACATAGGGGCATGATGATGCCGTGTACTAAGGCATATTGCACATTGATGGTGCACATGTCTTCAACCTCTGTAATCCTGCTTGATCAGAGCTTGAACTGAGTTAGAATGTTGAGGAGCTGACAGTTGCTTGTCGATGCTCAGAGGTTCTCTTCAGGTACTCTGGCTTCCTCCACCCGTAAAACTGTTGCGGTCACGATTAGCCATTGTGCATAAGTATGCGACCTTAAATACGAATAAATAAATAACAAAATAAAACATTTCTAAACTATGGCTCCCTGTGCTGGTACCATGGAATCTTTAAAAAAAAAAATTACTCATGTTTCAAGTCATCTTTAAAATTAATTTAGAATTCTACCAATTAATTTAGTTCCAATTTTACCGCAATTGAAACAATTACCAATATTTGGGTGCAACATTTTTGTCAATAACAACTTAAAATAGCGTTAGTACCTGCAGTATTTTGTCTCATAAAATCAAATATGTTCAGTTATTACTGTAATATAGTTTGGACACTCCATTGGACTTGACTTGGTGAGCTCATTGTATTGCGAAATCATAAGGCCTAAAAACGTTAAAATTCTGTTTCTCAGGCCCTCCTGCATTGGTCGTTTTGGCTGTTGCCTGATCTCTTTTCATAACTAATGCAAACTTAAAAATATAAAAATTAAATGGTTTATGTCTGATATTTTACCCACGTTTATAAAATTGATAAATTTGTCCCTTGAGAGTAAGAAGGCTTTGCAATGCTTTGGCATTGCAAAGCCTTCTTGTACTCATGAGACGAAATGCACTACCACCTTTGCTATTTTGTAGATTATGAGACCTAAAACATAAAACAGACCAAGAACATGAACTTTTGATGGCAAAAAATAGAATAAAAAACTGTCTGCCCACATGCTATTTTACAAAAAAAATGGCCTGAGAAACAGAAGATCTACTTTGTAGGTCTTAACTTAAGTTTTATGTGCAAAAATAGGATGAAATTTGCATGGTAGTTTTTGTGAACAGCAATAGACTAATTTTATCTTGTCATTATGGAATATTAATATTAACTCTTTACCTGATGAATCAGATACATTTGTCTACGTAATTTACAAATTGAGAAGCTGGAGAATTTTTTTTTGTTTTTAAATTTCAACAAAACCACATCATGTGACACCTAGCACCAAGCTCATTCCAATCAAGGTTCACATGATATGTTTTTTATAACGGACGAATACGCCGAAGGCGCCCGAGTTGAGACGGAGGCGAAGCCGACGTCGAAACTCATGAGTCCTTTATACTAATTTCACACTTTTTCTAACGTAGGAAGTAGTTCACGAGATGAGACATCACGAAAATGACTCTGGATTAAACTTTTACGGATTTTTCCCAAAGGAACCGGGGACAAATGAGGTTACATTTTTTTCAAGGATACTCGGATGCTATAACAAGTGATGGCTCTCCACCATTGCTTCCACCCTCATTGGGTCAAGGGACCCTTAATATATTGGGTGTGTGTGTGGGGGGGGGGGGTGGTTATTGGGTCACGGATTATGTCACGTGACGTCCATAGCAAGTAAAACACGCCTCTAGCAACGGGCAAACTACTGGGCCAATTTTGATACATGGACCCAACAAGCATTGCAAACGAAAACAGACAGGTCAATGGTGTCACCACGTGACTTCCCTAGCAACCAGAGCGTCTCCCTAGCAATGGGCTAACTACTGGGCCGATTTTGTCCAAATTTGGTATACGGACCCAAAATGCATTGCAAATAAAAAACAGATAGATCAATGTTGACATCTCGTGACTTCCCTAGCAATCAGAGCGCGCCCTTAGCAACAGTCTAACTACTGGGCCGATTTGGACCAAATTCGTTGACGTCATGTGACTTCCCTAACAATCAGAGCTCCTCTTTGGCAACAGGCTAACTACTGGGCCGATTTTGACCAAATTTGGTATACGGACCCAAAATGCATTGCAAATGAAAACAGACAGTCAATGTTGATGTCACGTGACTTCCCCAGCAACGAGACCGTCCCTTAGCAATGGGCCAACTACTGGGCCGATTTTGATCAAATTTGGTATACGGACCCAAAATGCATTGCAAATAAAAACAGGCAGGTCAATGTTGACGTCACATCTTTTTTCCGCTTCCCTGGCATGAAACACAGAAGCTCAGGATTAGTTGTTTCATAATTACTCGCAGAATTATCTGTTGTGATAACTACAAACAATATCGATATGTCTGTATTTTTTTCTGTGAAATTAATGAAAATGGCTCACTGAAATTAGCACATAAAGCTCTAGGCCTACTTAATTCAAAAGACAAGTCTGTGCTGTCTTGTGAAGTGTGTATGTCAGTGCTGGCTTGTGTAGTTTGCGTGTCTGTTGGGCGAATCGCCCAGAAACCTGGTCCGAATCGTCCACAAACATGATCTGGTCCAAATTGGCCAGAAATATGGTCCGAATTGTCAATGGATCTGGGCCAAAATGTCCTTTATAAAAATCTGGTCCAAATCGTACACGGTCCGAATTGTCCAGAAACCATGTAATGAGTTAATTTTCTTACATTCGATGTGTACTCTGAGGTTATTGATAGAAAACCCCGATAGAACTGATCGTATTTAGGGAAAATGCCACTCGTATTCAGAACGTTCAGTGCTGTTGGAAAAGCGAATGAAAAAAAATATATTTGGCGTGAGCTTAAAGAAATCATCAGGACTAGGTGATTTGCATACAAAATAATCTTTATATTTGCTCTTCATGTCATGTTTTTTTCTATAATTTCAGATGCATTCTTTGAAAAAAAGGTTTATTACCTTTCATTTTTGGCTTAACAATTGTCAGCAAAACTTTTGTTTCCAGAGCACTAGAATGTTCTATGTTGCTCATGCAAAAGTTTCTGAAAACTGCATATTTACTGAAGAAAGATACTAAAATTTAAAAAAAATAAATAAATACCCCCCCCCCACCCCTAATCATTGTTTTGTTTTCAAATTAATCTGTTTATGTTTAAATTAATTATTCTTCAGATTTTTCCTCAACATAACACGGTTACGAATAAGTAACCACACTCTCGCGATTGAACAGGGTCGCCATGTACAACTCACGGTCCCGGTTGTAGAACGGCTGTGTAAAATATGTAACCTTGGAGAAATCGAGGATGAGATGCACTTTCTGATGGACTGTCCAGCCTATTCATCCCTGAGAAATGAACTGTTTGTTATTTTGTTGCACAATGATGGAGAGTTCAGTGGGATGAACAGGGAAAGCCAGTTCAACAACATTATGAAAAACAATCAAATAACTACGGGGGCATCAGTCTGTAACATGGTCTACAGGTTTTTCAAATTAAGGGACTCAGTTCTGGCTTCTTTGCCGCCTAACGCCGTATTGTAGATTATGTGTTAAAAAAAAAATTCTTTCTCCTCAATGAACATTTATAAACTCTTGATTATATTGACAATTGTTTGTACTTAAGATGTTCTGATGTCAATGTTATATTATCATTAGCAACCTGTCTTACAATTGCAAATAAACTATCTATCTATCTAATGTTTTACATGAAACTACATTTGTGATACTCAGTCTTATTATTTTAGAGATTGTCTTTTCAGTAAAACTGCATTGGCATATTGTTCATCGTCCTTTTTTGCACAGCAATGCTGTATTTTCTTGTTTAAAAACATTTTTGAAAAATTTAAAAAAAAATAATTAAAATACCAGATTTTGATATCATGTGCATTGTGTAAAAAGGTTGATAGGTTTATCCATGATATTTGATGTGTTAATAGCTGCTGTTATTTTCTTTCAGTATGCCAGTATTCTGATGGGTTTATCCAATACATTCGCAACAATACCTGGTATAGTAAGTCCAAGTCTGTCTGCAGCCATTGTTGTTGACAAAGTGAGTAATTTGATGAGCTAGTACTAATGCTGTTAAAAAAATGTCTATGTTCTCAGGCAATTGTGCCTCAAATTTTTGATGAGGGCGGTAGGCTTTTTATTTTTATTTTTATTCTGAAAGCTGAAAAAGATACCCTAAAAAATATATTCACATTTCACGAAGAAATCTTTTACAAGCTCCAGACTGGTGTTATCTTATCGCATTTTTTTTGCGAAATGCTTGACAACATGCCAAAGGCGCTCCATTGCAGGCTTATGTTCAGCCTGGCACTAATTTGAAAAGATAATTTTCCTCAAAAGTTTTTGTATGTACCAACATAGAAAACATTTATATAACAGTCAGAAATTTAAAGCATGAAAATACAGAGGAAAATGGGAACAGGAAGTTGAAATACTACAGAGAAATGTGTACCGGTGCTGGTGCTCAAAGTTCTGATCCGAAAATACTGACTGAGGAAATTTTTTTTTGACTGGGTGGATTTTTTTTTTTTTTATTTGACTTGGTATTAAAAAGTTTTGACGCGACCGAAATTTAATGATGTGAGCAGTGCCTGAGAACATAGACTTTTTATGCCCCTGGAAAAATTTTTTCGGGGGTATATAGTTGAGGTCTCTGTACGTCCGTACTTCCATACGTCCTTCCCGGCAGACATATGGGGTTTAGGTGGCTGTTTGTTGGTAGAAATGGGGTTAGGTGACTACTGCAATTTATATGACTAGTCACCTAATTAAATGTCATTATGCTAGGGTGGAGTTTAGAGTTGGGGTGGGGTGGGGTTAGGGTCAGTAAAGGGTAAGGTTAGGGTTTGCTACCACCCCAAAACTTTTTCACCCAAAAAGTTGTTTTAATACAATGGACATGCATTTTAGTTAAAATAGACTAGGAATATATTGAATTTTCATTAGTCTAGGGTGGGGTTTAGAATTTGGGGTTGGGGGTAGGTTGGAACGGGGTGGTATGCAAGCCCAAATTTTTCAGTCAGGACAAGAAAATATATTGACAGATTTCTAAATTTCTACTATCTGAATCTTCAAAGTGGGTCTGGTAATCGAAAATTCTGTTCAAAACATACGTTATAGCCACAATATCAATAATTTTCCTTCCATTTTGGAAAATCGTACTAAGGAAGAGCCTAAAATTTTCTAGATGAGCCAAAAATTTTCCACCCCTAACTTCTTTTGGCAGATGTCAGAACTGTCAAATTCTACAAATAAGAGACAAAGTTTGAAATTTTCTTGTGTGTTATTCTTGAAGTTTAAATTAATGGGTTCTCTGTCATAGAGGCATGTAATAAACACAGAATGCCACAATGTGTGAATGCATTTGTCAATACGGCACTCATGCCATCACAGAAGGATAGAACTTGAGGCTGTGCGTTCTGCGCTGGCACTCATGTATACTGATGAACGTATTCACACATCTTGATTTTCTGCATATTTCCGATATAGTGATACCCGGTACTAAGACAGAACTCAATGAGGGATCAGTGTCAGGAGCCAACAAACTGAGTTGGAGTTTTTTCCCTATTTTATGTGCATTGAAGGCGTAAATGAAATACAGTGGAACCCTGTTAATTGAATAGCCACTTTACCAGTGGAAATTATTCAATTAACAGGGATTGTTTCACTTTCTTGTATTCTTGAGATAAACTTAGCATTTATTCTATTATATCTTGTTTGACAGAGCTCTATGAGCTCTGTCAAACAAGATATAATAGATTAAATGCCTGCATTGGATGTACCAAGCCCAAATAGGTCTATAAACAAAGAAAAACTGGGGAGAGTCAGGGTAATTTCTCGACAGGTTACAAGATTTTTTATTTAACAGGGGTTTACTCTATAACCTATATTCAATTAACAGGTCAAATTTGTGCTGGAAGTTTGATAAATGGTTTTGTGTTGGGAAATTATATTTAATTAGGGTTATTCAGTTAAGAGATATCCAGTTAAGTGGGCTCCACTGTATAGGAAAAATGCCAACAAGGGTAACTGATTTCTGATCTACTGTATGCTACCCGAGCTGTGTCCTGTATTTACACCACAATTAAACTTAATTAAGTGAAGGAAGCTGACTGATATTTTAAAGACAAATATCACCTTCGGCTCTCTCATAACTTTCTATCTTTACACTGTTTTGTGTCGAATCATTTTATTCACATCAGACATCAATCAAAGTGAAACAACCATTCAGATTCATTCTTACATGATGGATGTAGAGTGGTTTATCTAACACATTTCTCCATGTCTATTTATCAAGTAGTGTTGAATACACTTTGCATGGCAGTCGTGATATAAATTGATAAAATATAAAAATAATACTCTTTGTATTTGTGTGTTTATTTGCATCAGTTTGGAAAAATTTAAAAGTTGGTCAACTGCTTGTCATGTTAACCCTTAACCCTACATAATGGCAATAACCAGCCAGCACTATTTACGAAAATCGCCAATTAATTTTCATTATTTTTTTATACGCCCGTTTGAAAAACGGGACGTATTATAGTATGGCGTTGTCCATCCGTCTGTCCATCCGTCCGTCCGTCTGTTTGGTTTCCGAACAATAACTTTAGTATTTGTTTTCCGATCGGCTCCAAATGTGGTATGTGGTTTAATCACAACAAAATACAGGTCAAGTTCGAATATGGGGTCGGTCCGAACATTTTTCGCCTGAATTATGGCCCCAGTTGGACTTAGAATTTGTCAAATATTTGGTTTCCGGATGATAACTTTAGTATTTGTTTTCCGATCGGCTCCAAATATGGTATGTGGTTTAATCACAACAAAATACAGGTCAAGTTCAAATATGGGGTCTGTCCGACCATTTTCGCCTGAATTATGGCCCCAGTTGGACTTAGAATTCGTCAAATATTTGGTTTCCGGATGATAACTTTAGTATTTGTTTTCCGATCGGCTCCAAATTTGGTATGTGGTTTAATCACAACAAAATACAGGTCAAGTTCGAATATGGGGTCGGTCCGAACATTTTTCGCCTGAATTATGGCCCCTGTTGGACTTAGAATTCGTCAAATATTTGGTTTCCAGATGATAACTTTAGTATTTGTTTTCCGATCGGCTCCAAATTTGGTATGTGGTTTAATCACAACAAAATACAGGTCAAGTTCGAATATGGGGTCGGTCCGAATATTTTTTGCCTGAATTATGGCCCCTGTTGGACTTAGAATTCGTCAAATATTTGGTTTCTGGATGATAACTTTAGTATTTGTTTTCCGATCGGCTCCAAATTTGGTATGTGGTTTAATCACAACAAAATACAGATCAAGTTCGAATATGGGGTCGGTCTGAACAATTTTTGCCTGAATTATGGCCCTTGTTGGACTTAGAATTCTTCGTCAAATATTTGGTTTCCGGATAATAACTTTGGTATTTGTTTTTCGATTGGCTTCAAACTTGTTAGTCTTTTTCTCAAATGACTGAAAAATTTAGTCATTTCACAAAATCACTGATTTCAAAGTCTGACCGTAACATATATACATATGCCAGTATAAATTTCTCGCACTCTAAAAAAATTGCAAATGTGTTAAAATGGTACAATTTGAACAGTTCACAGGCGTATGATGCATTGCCCAGCGGTGCTCTTGTTCATTTTTTGTCTCAAAAACATTGGTTATGACCTATGGTTAAAACCCTGGTGAAACATTCCATTCAATTTACATGGGAAAAATTTGATTAAACATGCCTAAATTATAGTTATTATCCCCCCCGCAAGGGATGGAGGGATATAGTATAGAGCTGTGTCCATCTGTCTTGTCCGTCCATCTGTCCAAACATTGTTTATGGCTTAACTTGCACAATAGTCAACAGATTTCAATTCTTTTTAGCTACGACTAGCAGCTCTATAAGTGGCAATGTCAGTCTGTTGGACGGTCGGTCGGTCGGTCGGTCTGTCTGTCTGTGACCAACGAGTTTCAAAACTCAATAACTTTTGAAATACTTGATGGAATGACTTTTTATTTAATGCTCAGGCATCAATTCACGCTGAAAAATTAAGTCATATTTCCCTGTCGGTCGGCAAAACGAAATATCAAAATGATATTTAGAAATCGATATTTCATCGTAGGTTCGGATGACGAATCACATGTACTTTAAACGAGTCAGCACATCAGTAATGAATTCCAGAGTCCCAAATACAAACGAATTCGAATAATTGATAGTGACAGTGACTAAATCAATTCATTAAATCAGCGGTTTCAAAGTTTGACTTTCTCATTCACCTTCCAGCGAAAAGCCGAAATCACTTTCAAATTTCTTCAGTTCAACTTCACACGTCTTCAGTGCATTGAGTTCAAAAAAAATAAAATGACGTGTCTTGTTATTGAAAATAAGAAAGTGGTGTTTTTTGTTATTATTCTATTTCTTCGAAACACATTGCGATTATTTCAATTCGCCAGCCTTGGTAAATCGTAAAGTTAGGGGAGAAATAAGACGGGACTACTTTTTGTGCGGATATTCACACATTCCAATGGTTGGAGTTTGGTTGTTGTAATTTTTGTATGGACGCCGGTTCGGCACATAAATTTTGCGCCTTAATGGCAAATAAAGGCCACAAATTGGAGAGTTTGTAGTCGTAGAGCATTAAATAAAAAGAAAATTCACGAAAATTTGATGAATACCGAAAATATCTCGTTCGTGGCTACAAGAAATATGAGGATCTTCACTCGCGACTGCGTCGCTCGTGAAGATCCTCATATTTCTTTGTAGCCACTCACGAGATATTTTCGGTATTCATCAAATTTTCGTGAATATCCTCTATATATTTGGCATGTAAGTGTATCTTATTGATGTCTAGCCACTGTTCAATGCATGCGTTGTTCCAAATAATAATGCCTACGTCTAGTCCGATGACCACCGATATCTCTTGAAAATTATGGGAGTTATTGCCCTTTGTTATTGAAATATTCTGTAAATCTTGTTTATGGCATAACTTGAACAATAGTTAATAGATTTCAATTCTTTTCGGTACATGTCTCTATAACAGCAATGTCTACGTCAGGTTCGATGACCTGCGATATCCGATGAAAATATCAGAGTTCTTGTCCTTTGTTTAATGAAAAATATCATGTAATGCTTTTTTATGGTATAACTTGAACAATAGTTAACAAATTTCAGTTCTTTTTGGTAAATTTCTCTATAGCAACAATGTCTACCTCAAGTTCTATGACCAGCGATATCTGATGAAAATTATTGGCGTTATTGCCCTTTGTTTAATAAAAAATATAGTGTAATGCTTGTTTATGGTCTAACTTTAACAATAAAAACCGGATTTCATTTCTTTTCAGTATATGTCTCTCTAGCAACAATGCCTACGACAAGTTTGATGACCAGCGATATTCAATGAGAGTTATTGCCCTTTGTTAAAAAATATCGTGTAATGCTTGTTTATGGAATAACTTAAAAACATTGGCAACTAAAATCATTTTTTGGCTCACCAACGATAGTTGTGTGAGCCTATGGCATAGCCCTCATGTCGGCGTCGGCGTCGTCGACGGCGTCCAGATTCATTCATTTTCAACTTTTGTGTGCAGGTTTTGATTTTTTTTTTTTTTTTTTTGATTTTTTTTATGTCTGCATGCTTTTCAGGGATAGTAATATTTTATTTAACCCTTTCCATGCTTAGGTACTTGAATTTTGGACTTTTGTGTACAGGTTTTTGACTTTTCTGTGCAGGTTTTTGACTTTTCTGTGCAGGTTTTTGACTTTTGTGTACAGGTTTTGAAATTTTGTCTTCAAGTGGAGTTTTACCTTACTGGCATATTGCCATTGTGGTTTCCTTAACGTTTCAGGGTATTTTTCTCAATTTTAACCCCTTGAAACTAATGTGATACTTTTTTTTACTTTTATGTGCAGGTTTTGAGGTTTGTCTTTATTTTCTTCCAAGTGGCGACTTACCTTGTAGCATATTGCCATGGTTCCTATTTTATGTTAGGATGCTTCTTGGGGCTAGTATTATATTATTTAACCCTTTAGCTGCTGATTTACTTTAATTTTTGACTTTTGTGTGCAGGTTTTTGACTTTTGTGTGCAGGTTTTGATATTTTTTTAAGTGGAGTTTTACCTCACTGGCATATTGCCATGGTGGTTATTGTAACATTTTCAGGGTATTTTTCTAAATTTTAACCCTTTGAATCAAATGTGATACTTTTTTGACTTTTATGTGCAGGTTTTGAGGTTTTTCTTTCTTTTCTTCCAAGTGGATATTTTTCAGGTAGGGTTTCACCTTACTGGCATATTGCCATGGTGGTTACTGTGACATTATCGGGGTGTTTTCTCAATTTTAACCCATTGAAACAAATATGATATTTTTTTTTTTTACTTTATATGTGAAGGTTTTGAGGTTTGTCTTTCTTTTCTTCAAAGTGGAGACTTACCTTGTAGCATATTGTCATGGTTCCTATTTTATGTTAGCATGCTTCTTAGTGGTTATTATTATATTATTTAACCCTTTAGCTGCTTATTTTCTTTAATTTTGTACTTTTGTGTGCAGGTTTTGAACTTTTTTTTTTTACTCCAGCCACTCCTTTACATTGGCCACCTGTTGGTGAGCCACGGGGTACTGATACCCCCTCTAGTTTTAGGTATATTACTTTTTGGGAACAGTGTCAACCTCAGGTTTGATGATCACCATTATCCAATGAAAATTGTCAGTGTTATTGCATATTTAACCACCTGTATCTTGTTTGACAGGGTACAGTGAGCTCTGTCAAGCAAAATATGGATGGTTAATTTTTTAGTCCTACAAGTGTGAAATAGTGCCATTGAAGAGATTTCCAGGAAAGAAAATAGTGTAAAGAGGCATACTTTCCGTGACAAGGGAGGTGCTTGAGAAGCGAGAATTTTTTTGTTACTAGTCTAATCAAAAAACTATTTTTTTAAGTGTCGTCTCCTAATCGGGTTAGGTAAAGGTTGAATTTCATTTAAAAATCATTCATTCTCTTATTTTTTTTTCAGAAAGATAAAGGTCAGTGGCAGGTAATTTTCTACATAGCAGCAGTCGTGTACCTAACAGGGGCAGTACTCTATGGTTTACTTGCATCAGGGTATCGAGAAAGATGGGCAGATATACCACATGGTTACACACCACAGGTGGAGGAGGAAGAGAAAGAGGACCAATAGACATTGTTCTGTGTTGAATTTGTTGTGTTTGTTGGTGTATTGTGTGGTGTAAGAAATAATGTTGTAGAACGAAAAAATATTTGTTGGAAGAGAATTGCTTTAGACTGTTTCTCAGTTCACAACATTTGGAGGAAGAGAGAGTGGACCAACAGACATTGTTTTGTGTTGAATTTGTTGTGTTTGTTGATGTATTGAGTGGTGTAAGCAACAAGTGTTTATTTGAAAATTGTGAAAGAAAAAATATTTGTTTGAAGAGAATTGCTTTAGACTGGTTCTCATTTTTGCAGTAGAATGATGGTCCTCAAGCTCTCAACCACCAGTCTCAGAAATATGAAGATTTTATGGCCTGGAACCAGTCTAGCCCTCAAATAGGCCATCATCTATGTTTAGATTCTCTCATTTGGAATATTTCAGTTGATTGAAATTATTAGTTAACCCTTTACCTAATGCAGCTTTTTAAAAAAAATAAATTAAATTTCACATTAAAAAAAAATTCTTACAATTTTTCAGTAAAACCATACAAATATGGATATCATTAGAACCGGCTCATCATATTTGTATGGTTTTATTGAGACATTTTCAAGATATTTTAAGCTGTGGTAGACTTATTTTGATTAATTTCCTGGCTGTTTTTGGACACTATGCAGGTAGAGGGTTAAACAGTTTCACTGCCATTATCTTTAAATTGTTCTTTACATAATAAGTAAGCTGAACTCTATAATTGCCATGATCAGCTTCTGGATAGTCCAACTCAGGATAGATAGATATTTTATTTAATGGTATGGTTTACAGGCAATTACATATTTGACTATAAAATACAAATAGATAATTAGAAAATGGTATACAGTCTATACCGTTGGGAGGTGACATAGCCAGATTGGCTGTCTACCTGTCACTCCTGTAATACATTTAACTCCCAACACTGACTACGTGCTCTGCGCATTAATCTTTGATAGAAAGATCTACTAGTATGGATACTCGTGAGTAGCTAGTAGAACTGCAACTTTGACTCGGCTACGTACCCCATTAATCTATTCCTGTAGATGGATGAGTTTCCAGGCTCACAAAGTTGGCTAATGGTGAATGTGATAGTGTGTATCCCTAACCCTCCGTGCTAATCTGATATTATTATGGTTATCAAGCTGGAGTGTGATTAAATTTAGAAAACAAATATGGCACGGTTCAAATATTGTTCATCAGTCAAGAAAAACATAATGGACACAATATTATACATAATAAGTCCTCGATGTGTCGACAGTTTGGGACACTTAAGTTATTTAGGTTATTGGTGTGGCAACCTTCCTGTGGAGTGTAACAGTCAGGACAGTATGGGTTGTCACACTGATAGCTTTCTTGATATGAGGACAGAAGTTTTGTTGTTAACTTCTCTTTAAATTCATTAGGGATCTCATGAGGATCCCTAATGACCCTCATGAGAACTCGGCAAAGTGGAGCAGTGCCTGTTTACTGTGGTAAGCAAGTTTTGCTGCACTGGTAAAATAGCACTTGGTGACCAATATCTGCAGTAAAGGTCCTCTAAACAATATATATAATTGATTTGATGGATATGCTGCGGTCATGATATAGCCACAGTTGCTACAAGTAACCTGAACCGGTTGAGTTCTGGAAGCCACTATAGTGGCTTATGTCTTCAGTAATAGTTTTACAGATTATTCACTATTATATGGACTTTGTTCCTAAATATTAAATTGTTTTAGTTTACTGGAGAATGCCTATAGGCATTCTCCAGTAAAGTGAAACAATTTAATATTTGGGAACAATAAGCCTCTCAATGCCCAGACTTGTTACTTAAAAAACATGGAGGTAAAAATAATTTAGCACTCTACAAGTTAATTACTAATAAATAAATAAATAAATAAATAAATAAATCCACGATGTGCTGAACTATTTCTTATCAACCTACTCACAATTGTTTACTACAGGCTTGCACTACAGTGGAAGTCCCTAACTCGGATAAAATACTCTCTATTTTTGTCTTTCCCAAGCAAGTTGGGAAAGAAAAGTGGTGCAAAAGCACCAATAAAAATAAGCCAAAACTGGGTCGAGTGCAACCGGCGCAGACCCAGTACGGGACGCTCTCTCCCAAGTACAACTCCACGACTTCCGTTGCCAGTGCGCATATACCGTCTCTAAAGACTCATTCTTTTTGAATCCATAAACGTTAGAGTTATGTGATCAGCGGGGAGGAAAGATTCTTTACCCGTAAAGAAGACGGGAGGGCCTCCATGTAAACAATTGTGGTAGGTATAATAAGAAAGGAAATTTACTATAAAATTTAGATTTCACTGGCATTATCTACGTCTGAATAGATGTCCCATTTCACTGCCATGACAAGCTGAATCGTTTAACTCCTATTATCTGTTCTGTGATCCACTTCTACCAACATTAAACCATTTCACTGCCATACTCAAGAAATATTGTTGAATCTCTTTGTATCATTGTTTTTGTTGTTGAAACACTGTTGTATCATTCTCCATCACAGATAATATTTTTGTTGCAGAACATTACAGCTCAGCTAATCATCAAAGATTAACTCTGAAAGGCCTAGAGATTTTTATGCATTATTGGTAGACTCTGAGAGTTTCGATTTGGTAGCTTTGCAGTTGTATTATTTTTGTTGTAGAGCATTACAGCTCAGCTAATCAAAGATTAGGGGGTGCAGTGGCATTGTGGTAAACCAGTTCTCGTCAGATCACTGAAGTTAAGCAACGTCAAGCCTGGTTAATCATTGGATGGGTGACCATCTGAGCAATCAATTCAGACTCCCACATTGTGTTCTTTGGCAAGGCACTTAACCCCGATTGTCCACATGGGGGCACGATGACGCCATGTACTAAGGCGTACTGCACGTCGATGATACGCATGTCTTCAACCAATCTAACCCTGCCTGTGCTGCAGTGCTGAGTTACGATGTTGGGAAGCTGGCAGCTGCTCGTCATTGCTCGGTGGTTCTCACCGTGTACTCTGGCTTCCTCCACCTGTAAAACTGTCACGGTCGTGATTAGCCATTGTGCATAAGTATTTGACCTTAAGCGTCAATAAATAAATAAATAAATCAAAGATTAACTCTGAAAGGTCTGGAGATTTTTATACATTTTTGTTAGACACTGAGAGTTTACATTTGGTAGCTTTGCAGTTGTTTCTGGGCAAGTCTTGGCTGCCTTAAAAGGCAGCCAAAACTTGCCTAGAAAAAATTGCCAAGGTATTTAGAATGTAACTTCCAAGTTTGGGAGTGTGATGGCTCAACGGTTATGGCATTGGACTTGACACTGAAAGGTCCACAATTAGATCCCACCAGAAGTAACTGCGTTGTGTCCTTGGGCAAGGTATAATTTTGATTGCCAATGTGGGGGCAGGGTGGCACTGTGTACTAAAGCATACCACATATCGATGGTGCACTTTGTCTTCAACCAATGCTAACTCTGCTTGTGTGGAGGTAGTATATTGGGGAATATGACAGTTGCTTGCCACTGCTCGGTAGATCTCTCTGGGTACTCCAGCTTCCTACACCTGTAAAACTACCTGACATGACTGGACTCTGGCTGTAGAAACTGTCATTTGGCCCTGGCTGTAGAAAGTGGCATTATACTCCAATAAAAAAAATCCAAGTTTTTGCAGAGACTGCATTTTTGGTCACCTGTTTGTTGCAGTAAAATGTGATCAAAGTTGGAACTAGTCTTTTACGAGTTAATGTATTTTTCATCCTAGCTGATAATGAGTGGTTCTGTGGGAGTGTGTTAACCCTTAGAAGCCGGGGAATCAGAATGAATTTATTGAACATGACACGCCGCGAAAAACTTAAGTAAGCAGGTGCTTCTAGTCAAGTGTTGTCTGCCTATTCAGGCAGACAACACTTGACTAGAAGCACCTGCTCAGTGTTTAACTCCTAGAAGCCGGGAGTCAAGTTTTCTAGCCTGTGAGGTAATACGGCAGGTAATCTGGCTGTGACAGTGCAGCTATCTTTGGGTTGGGGAAGAATTAAACACTGAGCAGGTGCTTCTAGTCAAGTGTCGTCTGCCTGAATAGCACCTGCTTTATTGGGTATCAGGTGAATTCGGACTTTTACCAGTTCGGCCCAGGTGATTTCGGCCCGTTTGGTGAGTTCGGCTCATGGGAAAGTAACTTCGGCCCAGTTGCTCTGGTAATAATTTGTTCATGCAGGCAAGTTACGTCATTTTAAATATCAAAAATATTCTGTTAGGTTGTGAAGTAAATATCAATAATTTGTTAAGTACGCTAACTATTGTCGCGTTTTCAGAGGTGCATAGGTGTAAATATCAGTTACGCAAAATTGTCGCAAATTCTACAAATTAAAAACTATCATTGCGTTAATACAACTATTGTCGCGTTTCCAGTGGTATTTAGGTGTGAATATGAGTAGCATTTTCATCAGTTACCGTATTCAACAAATTATACTAAAACCACCTGAATATGGAGGTCTAGTCATTTCAGTTTGGTTGGTTTTAGTATAATATCAGTTATGCAAGATTGTCGCAAATTCAACAAATAAAAAAACTATCATTGCGTTAATACAGCGCTAACTATTGTCGCGTTTCCAGAGGTATGTAGGTGTGAGTATGAGTAGGATTTTTATCAGTTACCGTATTCAACAAATTGTACTAAAACCATCTGAATATGGAGGTCTAGTCATCTCAGTTTGGCTGGTTTTAGTATGTGGAGGTACGACTAGTATCGGAGAACAAACTCCAGCGTTTTCAGAGAAAACAATATAGAAATATACAAAGTGATCTCTGTTTTTGTGTATACCAATTGTTGTCTTTGCTACAATAAACAGTTTGTTGGTCGGTATAATCTTCTGTCTTCTTTTAGTTGTTTGCTCACCACTATGGTCCGAAGTTGTCTCGATGGGGCCAAAATCACTTCATGGGAGGCCGAACTCACTTGGTCCGAACTCACTTTCGTGGGCCGAACTCACTTTTTCTGGCCGAAATCACCTGGGCCGAACTGGTAAAAGTCCGAACTCACTTGCGTGGTATGTCATGTTCAATAAATTCATTCTGATTCCCTGGCTTCTAAGAGTTAATTCTCCCCCAGCCCAAAGATAGCTGAACCGTCACAGCCAGATTACCTGCCATACTACGTCACAGGCAAGAAAGCTCGACTCCCGGCTTTTAAGAGTTAATTAAATAATCCTGTTAATTGTGAATAATTCCCCCCTGGAAACACGAGAAAGTGGAGCAGTGCTTATTTACTGCAGTAAACAAGTTCTGCATTACTGGTAAAATAGGATCTTGAACCAACATCTGGAGAGGAAGTCGTCTAAAATGGGCAGCATTGGTATAAACGATTGGCTAAACTTACCTTCATACCTATGATGCGATCATTATAAAGACAATGAAAGTAAAAATGACATCAAACACAAATGAATAAATAAATTGATTAATTTTCATTGGGAAAGTGGCTATTCAATTTACAGAGTTCCACTGTTTTGGGGGAAAAGTTCTGGTAATGTCATCAGCAAGTGTTGGTCATTCTTTTACGACATTTACCCAACATCACGGCCAAAACCGGCCAGCGCTGTTCACAAAAATGGCCATTCACATTTCATTATTGTTTCATTTTTTGTCCCCAAAACATGGCTTGTGACTCCTCTTTGGAATGAGCTCGTTCCAGTGAGGGGTCATAACCTGTTTTTGATGCAAAAAATGAAGAAAAGTTATTTAAGAATTTTTGTTTATCAGTGTCGTCTGCCTTTCTTGTTAGATAAAGGGTTAAATCACAGCTTATGACATCTCAGTGGTGAGCTGGACAAGATTGTTCTGATGAGGGGATCATAAGTTATGTTTTAGAAGAAAAAAATATCAAAATTTAAATGGCTCTTGGTGTACATAGGTGTGGATTGATGGCTTAATCCTTTACCCAATGCAGACGATATCAAAATTTATTATTTTAAATATAATTTTTTCAAATTTTTCAAAACATTTCAACAAAACCATATCATGTGACCCCTCGTTGGAACGAGCTCGACGAGCTCGTTCCCACGAGGGGTCACATGATATGGTTTTGTCGAAATTTTTTGAAAAATAATATTTTTTCAACTGCTGAATTTGCATAATACGCGGGCGGATGCGGCCGATTCGTTGAGTAAAGGGTTAATGGGCTGAGGAATTTTCACCTATGTTCAACTGTTCATATATTTTATTTATCAGTTTTATGTAATTAGTTCATATCTATTTATGTTATCTTATTATTTTGCCTAAAAAAGTTAAAAATCTTTATTTCAGGCCCTCCCACATGGTCATTTTGGCTGCCATATGCGCTCTTTCTTTAACCAGTGCAAACTTAAAAAAAATTAAAATTACATGGTTTATGTCTGATATTTTATCCAAGTTAATAAAATTGATAAATTTGTCCCTTGAATTCGGCAAGGCTTTGCAATGCTTTAGCATTGCAAAACATTCTTGCACTCGAGAGATGAAATACACCACCACTGGTGACCACCCATAGTATTCTGTAGATTATGAAGCCTAAAAAAATAAAACAAATCAAGAACATGAACTTTTGATGGCAAAGAAATAATTACAAAAATAAAAGATAAAATAAAAAACTGCCCGGGCACATGCAATTTTACACAAAATGGTCTGAGAAACAGAAGATTTACTTTGTGGGGACTTACATCTGTTTACGGTGTCTTATTTATATATAATTTTTTCTCAAATTCTTTTTCTATTGGACAAAGTTTTTTTTGTATTATCTATGTATACGTTATTTGTTTTTATTTTTCTCCCATCATATATCTAAACATGTATGTGATTTTTCATGTTATATAATTCAATTTTTTTTTATTTTTGCTCATTTCTTCAAAAATTATTTTCTTATCTTTATCTCTATTGTTCATTATTTATTTTTCATCTGCTCATCACATTGTGTATAATGAGTTGAAAATCTTTGATCCAACTGAAATGACACAACATTCAGACATGGCTTTTACTGACAATCAAAAGAACTAAAATCAGGTCTGTTCAAACGATAAGGATGTATAGTCTTAACCCTTTTCCTAACATAGTAACTAAAAACGGCCAGAAAATTAACCAGGATAAGCCTACCACAGCATAAAATATCTCGGAAGTTTTTCAATACAACCATACAAATATGGATATCATTAGAACCAGCTCCATGAGCTGGTTCTAATGATGTCCATATTTGAAGGGTTTTATTGAAAAATTTTGAAATTTGTTTTCAAAAATGTGAAATTTATTTTTATGCCCCCCGACTTGGTTCGGGTGGCATATAGTGATTGAAGTGTGCATGTGTCTGTGTGTGTGTCCGAGCCAATAACTCAAAAACTGTTAGGGCCACAGTCATCAAACTTCACACAATTATAAAGGACCATGGGAGGATGTGTCACAGACCATAGCCGGGTTCGTACCTTGAAGGTCAAGGACACATTTCATGGTCACACTAAAAATCAGTCAATATTCGTGTCTCAGCCATAACTCAGAAACGAATCATAGTCGAATTGTTAAACTTTTTACGAATGTTAAGGACTGTCAGAAGGTGTGTCGCATATAATAGTTTCCGCCGCATCTGCAATGTGAAGCTCACAATTGACCTTCATATGTTCAGGGTCACAAATTGTGTCTCAAGCATAACTCCAAAATTATTAGGGCTACAGTCATCAAACTTCACACAATTATAAAGGACCATGGGAGGATGTGTCATACACCATAGCCAGGTTCTTACCTTCTAGGTCAAGGTCACATTTCAAGGTCACACTAAAAATCGGTTAATATTCATGTCTCAGCCATAACTCAGAAACGAATCATAGTCCAATTGTTAAACGTTTTACAAATGTTAAGGACAGTCAGAAGGTGTGTCGTGTATAATAGTTTCGGCCACATCTGCAAGGTGAAGGTCACAAGGTGGGGGGGGGGCATGTGTTACCTTAGTAACATTCTTCTTGTTTCTCGATTTCTTTTTCTACTGGACAAAGTTTATTTTGTGTTATCTATGTATACGTTATTTGTTTGTTTTTCTCCCATAATATATTTAAATATGTATGTGATTTTTCATGTTATATAATTCTAATTTTTTTTATTTTTGCTCATTTCTTCAAAAATGATTTTCTTATCTTAGTCTCTATTGTTCATTATTTATTTTTCATCTGCTCACCACATTGTGTATAATGAGGTGAAAATCTTTGAACCAACCGAAATGACACAACATTCAGACACGGCTTTTACTGACAATCAAAAGAACTAAAATTAGGTCTGTTCAAACGATAAGGATGTATAGCCTTAACCCTTTTCCTAACATAGTAACTAAAAACGGCCAGAAAATTAACCAGGATAAGCCTACCACAGCATAAAATATCTCAGAAGTTTTTCAATAAAACCATACAAATATGGATATCATTAGATCCAGCTCCATGAGCTGGTTCTAATGATATCCATATTTGAATGGTTTTATTGAAAAATTTTTGAAATATGTTTTCAAAAATGTGAAATTTATTTTTATGCCCCAAGTCGGGTGGCATATAGTGATTGAAGTGTGTGTGTGTCCGAGCCAATAACTCGAAAACTGTTAGGGCCATGGTCATCAAACTTCACACAATTATAAAGGACAATGGGAGGATGTGTAACACACCATAGCCAGGTTCGTACCTTCAAGGTCAAGGTCGCATTTCAAGGTCACACTAATAATCGGTCAATATTCGTGCCTCAGCCATAACTCGGCAAAGAATCATAGTATAATTGTTAAACTTTTTACAAATGTTAAGGACAGTCAGAAGGCGTGTCGCATATAATAGTTTCCGCCGCATCTGCAAGGTGAAGGTCACAAGGGGGGGGGGAATGTGTTACGTTGGTAACATTCTTCTTGTTTTAAAATACTGTGTTAGGTAAAGGGTTAAGTATAGAGATCTAACATAGTTCTTTATCACGCCTGATTCCTGTGCTTACAACAAGGTCAGGGTCACTGAATAAGTCAATAATTCGAAACTCAATATTGTCAGATGAATGGTCTGGTTCATTAGAGTGTTTACTGATGGGTTCATCATTGTTGTTACTGCTTTCCGTAACGTGTTCCAAGACTGGAACGTGCAATGCGTGTTTTGTTTCGCCGATATAATGTATTTTGCATTTATTGCAGGTCAAGAGGTAAATCACATTTCAGCTTTGATATCTGTGTCTACCTTTTGATTTAAACTTACACTGGATCTTGTGTACTTTCTGATAAACCTCATAGTGTTCCTCCAAGATTTTGAGTGTGATGAGTTTGTCTCATTTTCAGGTCTTGTCAGAAGCAATTTCCTCTTTTTAATGTCCTGGCAGCCATTAACCCTTTACCCAATGCAGACGATATTAAAAATTATTATTTTAAATATCATTTTTTTAAATTTTAAAAAAAATTTCAACAAAACCATATCATGTGACCCCTAATTGGAACGAGCTCGATGAGCTCGTTCCAATGAGGGGTCACATGATATGGTTTTGTTGAAATATTTTGAAAGTTTAATTTTTTCAATTCCTTAATTTGCATATTACGCGGTTGGATGTGGGCGATTCGTTAGGTAGAGGGTTAATGGGTGTGTTCAGTTAACAGGGATTTTATCACTTGTGTATTTCTCTGAGCAATTATTGTATTATTTATTACATGCCAGTTCTGTTTATAACCAAAATGGCCAAATAATTGGCACCAGACAGTTTCGGGCCAACGTGAACCCTTCTATACTGACCCTACAGTTTGCATAAATATTATTGTTTGTCAGGTATAGCCCAATTTTTTCTGTCCCGAAAACAGGGAGTCCAAGCAACAAATAAGAGAGAAAAATGGACAGGAAGACAAGTACCGGTCACATACACATTTTTGGGGGGGAATTCCAATCCCCCCCCCCCCCCAAAAAAAAACAAAACAACCCCAGTAGTCAATTTTTTTCCACGAGCTCATTCCAACGAGGGGTCACATGATATGGTTTTGTTGAAATGTTTTGAAAAATATTTTTTCAACTGCTGAATTTGCATATTGTGTGGGCGGATGCAGACGATTTGTTGGGTAAAGGGTTAAAAGAGGAGTTCGATGATGAGCTGTAAAATGTGGCTACACTACCATCTGACTAGATGGAGCCGATGGTGATATGTTTGCCATAACCTTTGAACATGGTGTACGAACAAGTTAAATAAAATATAATATCTAACGGAAGTTAGTCTGAGTTCAAAGGTTATGTTGCTGCAAGTCAAGCTTAACTAAGCCAAACTAGTTTTGAACTGCAGCGTTCTTCTTCAGTAGCATGAATGCCACCAGAGGTCACTGTTGCTCGCTCCTTTATATACCCCCACAAGAGGGTGTCATGACCGTCAACTGAGGGCATTGTGGGGTAAACAGGTCAATGCAGCCATCTGGGATGGCTTAACCACCTGGATCAAAAGGACAAGTAAATCCTAGGGGTGAGAACTTGCTAACTTTTGACCTTTGTATTGAAGGTCATTTTAGGGTGTGCACCTACTGGGGCATGTATCTGGACTTGTAACCAGAATGGACAGTAGCAAGGGAAACATTCTCATCTATCCTGGATGTCAGGGGGACATAACTGGGTGTGTCAAATTCTTGTGCCAAAGTCGTATCTCATTAGAGTATTGAAAACAAGCTATTAATTGGAAATAAAATGTTTTCATTTTTGGAATTCATTTTTAAAAAACTTCCACAATCCTGTGTAAGTATTTCTGTTAGTTCCTTGAATCCTGTACCCTGTGTAACAACATGTAACCATCAAACCCTGTGTACTGCACAGCTTTAGTCAGTGGCAATGTCAGTCTGTCTGTCGATCTGTCTGTCACCAGCGAGTTTAAAAAACACCATAACTCCTAAAATACTTTGCAATAGAAAATGACGAGCTGTAGTTAAGGCTAAAGGTTTATTGGAATGAAAAGGCAATTTAATTCATTTTTAGCTTAACTGGACATAGTCAAGATAAGCTATTGCCATCACGAGTGCGGAAGTCTGTTAGTCTGTGAGTGAGTCTGTTAGTCTGTGATGTCTGTTCACATTTTCCTTTAGCACGGGCTACACCCCGCAGTTCTGTCTGATCGTCACGAAATTTCATATGCAGGTTTGGGGTCATGTCTAGATGAGAACGTCCCCTTTTGGTCGCGATCGGGCAACCGGTATGGCTGCCCGAGCCCAAAACCCGAAAACCATTAGCACAGTCTACAGGTCGTATTTATGAAGGGATTTCATTGTAACTTGGTAGGATGCCTCTGTATAATGCCTAGATGAGAACGTCCTCTTTTGGGCATGATCTATCAACTGTGATGGTTGCACAAGCCCAAAAACTTTTAGCACAGTCTGCAGGTCATGTTTAATGTGGAGGGATTTCATTGTAACTTGGTAGGATGACTCCTTATGATGTCTAGATGAGAATTTCCCCATTTGGGCATGATCTGCCAACCTTGACGACTGCCCGAGCCCAAAACCCGAAAACCTTTTGCACAGTCTACAGGTCATATTTATTGAGGAATTTCATTGTAACTTGGTGGATTGACTTCATACAATGTCTAGATGAGAAAGTCCCCTTTTGGATGTCATTGGGCAACTGTGACGGCTATAGGGGCCCGAAGTCCGAAAACCTTTAGCACAGTCTAGAGGTAATATTTATGAAGGGATTTCATTGGAACTTGGTAGGATAACTCCAAATAATGTCTAGATGAGAACGTCCCATTTTGATCTCGATCATGCAGCCTTGATGGGTGCCCGAGCCCAAAAACCTTTAGCATAGGCAAAAGGTCATAATTATAGAAGGATTTCATTGTAACCTGTTAGGTTGACTCCATATAATGCCTAGATGATGACATCCCCTTTTGGTTGTGATTGGTCAGTTGTGATGGCTACAAGTGCCCGAAGCCCGAAAACCTTGAGCACAGTCTACAGGTCATATTTATGAAGGGATTTCATTGTAACTTCTTAGGATCACTCCAGATGATGCCCAGATGAGATTGTCCCCTATGGTTGCGATCATTCAGCCATGATGGCTGCCCGAGCCCGAAGCCCGAAAACCTTTAGCACAGTCTACAGGTCATATTTATGAAGGGATTTCTTTGTAACTTGGTAGGTTAACTTCATATAATGTCTAGATGAGAGCGTCCCCTCTTGGACATGATTGGGCAACTGTGATGGCTAAAGGTGCCCGAAGCCGAAAACCTTTAGCACAGTCTACAGGTCATATTTATGAGGGAATTTCATTGTAACTTGGTAGGATCACTCCAAATAATGTCTAGATGAGAATGTCCCATTTTGATTGTGATCATTCAGCCTTGATGGGTGCCCGAGCCCAAAAACCTTTAGCATAGGTAAAAGGTCATATTTATGGAAGGATTTCATTGTAACCTAATAGGTTGACTCCATATAATGCCTAGATGATGACATCCTCTTTTGGTCATGATTGGTCAGCTGTGATGGCTACAAGTGCCCGAAGCCCGAAAACCTTGAGCACAGTCTACAGGTCATATTTTTCAAGGAATTTCATTGTAACTTCGTAGGATCACTCGAGATGATGCCCAGATGAGATTGTCCCCTTTGGTTGCGATCATTCAACCATGATGGCTGCCGAAGCCCGAAAACCTTAAGCACAGTCTACAGGTCATATTTATGAAGGGATTTCATTGTAACTTGGTAGGTTGACTTCATATAATGTCTAGATGAGAACGTCCCCTTTTGGACATGATTGGGCAACTTTGATGGCTAAAGGTGCCCGAAGCCCGAAAACCTTTAGCACAGTCTACAGGTCATATTTATGAAGGGATTTCGTTGTAACTTGGTAGGATGACTCCAAATAATGTCTAGATGAGAACGTCCTATTTTGGTCATGATCATTCAGCCTTGATGGGTGCCTGAGCCCAAAAACCTTTAGCATAGGCAAAAGGTTATATTTATAGAAGGATTTCATTGTAACCTGTTAGGTTGACTCCATATAATGCCTAGATGATGACATCCCCTTTTGGTCGTGATTGGTCAACTGTGATGGCTACAGGTGCCAGAAGCCCGAAAACCTTGAGCACAGTCTACAGGTCATATTTATGAAGGGATCCCATTGTAACTTCGCAGGATCACTCTAGATGATGCCCAGATGAGATTGTCCCCTTTGGTTGCGATCATTCAACCATGATGGCTGCCCGAGCATGAAGCCCGAAAACCTTTAGCACAGTCTACAGGTCATATTTATGAAGGGATTTCATTGTAACTTGGTAGGTTGGCTTCATATAATGTCTAGATGAGAGCGTCCCCTTTTGTACACGATTGGACAACTGTGGTGGCTTCAGGGGCCCAAAGCCCAAAAACCTTTAGAACAGTCTACAGGTCATATTTATGAAGGGATTTCATTGTAACTTCATAGGATCACTCCAGATGATGTCCAGATGAGAATGTCCCCTTTTGTTTGCGATCATTCAACCATGATGGCTGCCAAAGCCTAAAGCCCGAAAACCTTTAGCACAGTCTTCAGATCATATTTATGAAGGGATTTCATTGTAACTTGGTAGGTTGATTTCATGTAATGTCTAGATGAGAACAGCCCCTTTTGGACACCATTAGGCAACTGTGCTGGCTACAGGGGCCCAAAGCCCAAAAATCTTTAGCACAGTCTACAGGTGATATTTATGAAGGGATTTCATTGTACCTTGGTAGGATGACTCTAAATAATGTCTAGATGAGAACGTCCCCTTTTGGTCGCGATCATTCAGCCTTGATGGCTGTCCGAACCCAAAACCTTTAGCATAGTCTATTGGTCATATTTATGGAAGGACTTCATTGTAACCCATAAGTTTGACTCCGTATAATGCCTAGATGATGACATCCCCTTTTGGCCGTGATTGGTCAACTGTGATGGCTTCAGGGGCCCGAAGCCCAAAAACCTTGAGCACAGTCTACAGGTCATATTTATGAAGGGATTTCATTGTAACTTTGTAGGATCACTCCAGATGATGCCCAGATGAGAATTCCCCTTTTGGTTGCGATCATTCAACCATGATGGCTGCCAGAGCCCAAAGTCCAAAAACCTTTAGCACAGTCTACAGGTCATATTTATTAAGGGATTTCATTGTAACTTGGTAGGTTGACTTCATATAATGTTTAGATGAGAACGTCCCCTTTGGACACAATTGGGAAACTGACGGCTACAGGGGCCCGAGGCCCAAAAACCTTTAGCACAGTCTACAGGCCATATTTATGAAAGGATTTTAATGTAACTTGATAGGATGACTCGTTTTGGAATAATTTCACTGTAACTTGGTAACTTTTGTTGATATACGTTAACTGTGAGGGCCACATACATTAACTGTGAGGTCATATTAACCCACCCCTCAGCTCTTTAGTACAGTGTACACCTCATATTATTTTTATCATAAACATAGCATACAGGGTACAGAAATGAACATATTCCCAATTATCACAATTCTTGTCTTATTTCATAATTCTTTCATAAACATTGAACATTATCCTTTTCATCAAACACAACACACAAGTTAAGCTACAGTGTCATTGAAACTTTCATTTAAAAAATTAGGGATGGAAAGGTCTGACAGTAAAGCTCTGCTGCTCAGTGATTCTTTCTGTGTTGTTGGGCTTGCACTACCACTAAAACTATTCCAACACTATATGAGCCTGTCTGTTGAAAGTGTCGTTAAATAGATAAATAGGAATGGAAATATAGAACTTCTGGGAACTCTGTTTTGTACTCTATGTAACAGCATGTAACCATCAAACCCTGTGTATTGCACAGCTTTAGTCAGTGTATATTTTCTTGTGGTGTGGGATTTGGCAGTATCCAATTTTTCATAACCAGAAGTTGGGCACAGTGGCTCAGTAGGTAGAGGTGCAGGCTGCAAGCCGAGAGGTCCTCGGTTTGAATTCCACCTGTGGCAACCACGTTGTGTCCTTGGGCAAGACACGTGGGGGGCACAGTGGCATTGTGTTCTAAAGCGTACTGCATGTCCGTCAATAGTGCACCTGTCTTCAACCAATGCTAACCCTGCTTGTGTGGAGTTAGTTTGTTGGGGAGCTGACAGTTGCTTGCCATTGCCCGGTGGTTCTCTCCGGGTACTCCTGCTTCCTCCACATGTACAACTGTCATGGTCAAGATTTGATTAGCCATTGTGCTGAAATAAATGACCTTAAACACCAATAAATAATAATAATTATAACCAGAAAGTGTGACTAACTCTGTGCAATGCACAGGGTTAGACACACTTTCTGGTTCTAAAAAAATTAATTTTTAGCTGCGACAAGCAGCTCTATATGTGGCAATGTCGGTCTGTCTGTTGGTCTGTCTGTCACCAACGAGTTTAAAAAACACCATAACTCCTAAAATACTTGATGGAATGACACCATACTTGGTATGCAAATGTATCTTCATGATGTCTACACCCTCTCAATAGTGCATGTCATTCGAATAATTTCTGTCACATTTATGGACTTGTCACCAACAAGTTTTTGTCGGTCTGTCTGTCACCAACGAGTTTAAAAAACACCCTCACTCCTAAAATACTTGATGGAATGACACCATACTTGGTATGCAAGTGTATCTTCATGATGTCCACACCCTCTCAATAGTGCATGTCATTCGGATAATCTCTGTCACATTTATGGACTTGTCACCAACGAGTTTTTTTGTCACCAATGAATTTTTTGTCACCAACAAGTTTTAAAACATCATTGGCACTGCACGAATCATCACAGCTTCGGCACTGTGACAGTGTTTCTAGTTGACTGAGTGACTAACTCTGTGCATTCTACAGCCTCAGTATAAATCTCATTATGCAAAATAATGGCCAAAAATCAGCCAGTACTATTCAAACTTAGATTAAGATCCGTCATGAATTCCAAAATGAATTCTGTCTTCAATAAATAGCTTGTTCGATTTGAAAACATTTTTTCTCCTTCATAACTCTTTAAGTGGAATGTGAACAAAAATAATTTGTTGAAAACTGTTGTGTGGAATTTACTTTTATCATATGACTCGTCCGTTTTGTTCACTTTAAAACATTTGATATTTTGTTTTCATATTAATCAGTGATAAATAAAGCCTTCCGTCAATTTCATTGGTCATTTTCAAAACTAGAAAATTTGATTGGCTGAACGAAATACAACTGGGCCACATTTTCATAATTAGTGTTGGGAGCTTTCATTGGTCAATTTCAAAACTGGACAATTTGATTGGCTAAACAAAATACAACTGGATCACATTTGCATAATTTCAGTAGGGAGAATTTACGTTATCTGTCCTATTTAGGGTGGGTTATATTGTATTAATCTTTTACCTACAAGAAAAACGCCATTCATTTTTTCTTATATTTTCACTTTTTGCTTGTAACACATAGGATATGACCCCTCATTGGAACGAGATCGACGAGCTCGTTCCAATGAGGGGGTCATAACCTATGTTTTGGAAGCAAAAAATGAATATTTTTAGTAATACGAGGATGTTTTTTCTAAGTGTCGTCTGCAACCCAAGTTAGATGATGGGTTAAAAAGTCATACTAAGTTGCTAATTTGTGTGTGTGTGTGTCATATGATAAATAGAAGATGAAATGAGTGTTTTTCTCATATAATATTTATGAAACTTGTCTGAATTTTTCGTTTGGGCTCGCCAGAGGCTCACCAAAATGAAAAATTCTTAGACTCGTTTCATAAATATTATCTGAGAAAAACACTCATTCCATATCCTCTATTTATTCCTAGTTTAGGATGCACTCTTAGGGCACTTTTGTTCTATATCATAAATAAGATGTGCTGAGACCTTCAATAAATTATGTTATAATTTAACTATTTCATAATCTCATCTTTAAAGAGTATTTTTTCAAGGCAGTTATTCTCATTCTTTCACAGTCTTTTACAAAAACTACATTGACAGATCTGTCTTTTACTGTATATCAGCTGAGACCTGAAATTTTGATATATTGTGTCACAAAAAAAATAGAAAAATTTCAGTAAATATGCAGATAAGGTCTTTAAAAGTGAGTATAAACTATTTAAATTATAAAATAATTTTATGAAGACCTCTTCCCACAGGAACCCTGGGAAGTGAAACAGTGCCTGTTCTCTGTGGTAAACATGCTCTGTTTTACTAGTAAAATAGGACCCAGTCACCAATGCTTGGGAGGTGCAAACCCTCCCTAAAATGGGCAACATGGCTTATTAATGCTCACCCCCCTGGTCTTGTGTTGATACTCATGTTGTGGTCATGATTAGCCATTGTGCAAAAAAAAGGGTTGAACAAACATACGTATTCCTATGTTTCATGCACCATTTATGTCCTCTCCATGAACAACGATATCATCCCTTGAAAGTATGAAGGTGCCATTTAAATATATACAGAAAATCATTTGAAAAACTGTCAGTGAGATCATTAGAAATCTTTTAAAATAATAACGTTTTAGTCTAACAACCTATACTTTTCGTAAAATTCCTGATGAATATTTGGTGCTAAGAATTCTGTTTCTCAGATTATTCCGTGCCAAAAGAGTTAAGGCCTAAAAAAATAAAAAATCTGTTTCTCAGTCCCTTCCACATGTTCCTTTTGGCTGCCACATGCTCTTTTTTTATAACAAATGTAAACTTAAAAAAATAAAAAATTAAATGGTTTATGTCTGATATTTTACCCAAGTTAAAAAAATTGATACATTTGTTCCTTGAGTGCAAGATGGCTTTGCAGTGCTTTAGCATTGCAAAGCCTTCTTGCTCTCAAGGGACGAAATGCGCCACTACCCATGCTATTCCATAGATTATGAGGCCTAAAACATAAACCAAGAACATGAACTTTTGATGACAAAGAAATAATTACAGAAATAAACAATAAAATAAAAAATGCTTGTAAACGAAATTTTACAAATAATGGCCTGAGAAACAGAAGATCTACTTTGTGTGGCCTAACCATTGTTGGCGATTTGCATGTTACTTATTCATTATGTGAAGGTGTGTCATGTTTGTTTGCCAAAACTGACTTCATATTTTATGGAAGGCATGCCACCTTTTCAATACTGTTTGTTTAATATTTGGTATAATGTTCATAACATCTTATTCTTGAGCTATAAATTTTAATATATTCAAATTTTATGGATACATTTCTATTTTTCAATGCTGTTTTTTAACATTTGGAATAACAGTTGTAAAATTTGATAACTTTTACGCTGGAGGTATGAAATGTCATTCTTTGGATATTTTTTATATTTTTGATGCCGCACCTAGTGCGTGAATTTGGATAATGCATAACTGTATTTCTTTCTGTGTAGCTCATTTGAGAAAAGCTGTACTTCTTTACTATGTAGTAGAACAGGACCTTTTATCCAAGGCCTGTTGTGATAGGCCTCTGAAGTGAGCTGCATAAAAATGGAAAATGATTGACTTAACCCTTTACCTAACATGAAAAGCAGACGACACTTTCAAAAAAATTTCTTGAATAACTTATTTTTTTCATTTTTTGTCTCAAAAACATAGGTTATGACCCCTCATTGGAACGAGCGCGGCGAGCTCGTTCCAATGAGGGGTCATAACCTATGTTTTTGAGACAAAAAATGAAAAAAATAATGAAAATTAATTGGCAATTTTTGAGAATAGCGCTGGCCGGTTTTGGCCGTTACGTTGGGTAAAGGGTTAATCTTTTACCTAACAAATTGGCAGAGTGGATAAGTGAGTGGTGGCTGAGCGGATAAGTGCGCTGGTCTCTCATGCTAGAGGTCTCTGGATCGATCCTCGTCCGGGGAAAGTTCTTGAGGTGTCCGAACACTCTCTGTCAACATCAGTTGTGAGGTTGATGCTGTTACAGCATACCGTCCTATTGGGTGGGAATGTAAAATGGCTGTCCTCTGTGCGGCAAGGGCGAACGGGGGGGGGGAGATGAGATGGGGGATTCACGTGCCCCTCCAAAATTTTTCTAAAAAAATATTAAGTTTATGAAGTTTGGATGTACTGGTACCATATTAAGTTAACTATTGCCAGTCGAGTTTATTATGTTATGCCAATGAATTAATGTCACTGATAACATTACTTAATCCAGCTGTCCCAGAGGGCTAAAGTTTCGCATACAATTATGTACACTTGTTGTTGATAAAGTATGAAGTTAATTAAGGTCATTGATAACGAATTTAATCCAGCTGGCCGATGGGGATATGTTACAGCTATAATGCTTATGTTATTTTTTGATATCCGGTATAACAAGTATAATCTGCCCATACACACAATTAATACTGACTTTAACCCTTCACCCAATGTAACAAGCAAAACCGGCCAGCGCTATTTGCAAAAATCGCCAGTTTTTATTATTTTTTCATTTTTTGTCTCAAAAACATAACTAATTTTTTCCATTTTTTGTCTCAAAGACATAGGTTATGACCCCTCTTTGGAACGAGCTTGTTCCAATGAGGGGTCATAACCTATGTTTTTGAGACAAAAAATGAATAAAATTATATATTCAAGACTTGTTTACAAGTGTCGTAAAGTTATGAATTCTGTAAAGTGTGAAGAATTATTTATGTTTTTGGTGCCCCCCCCCCCCAAAGACAGACTCTGGTTACGTGCATGCTGTGCGGAGGTTGACATAGGTTGACTGTGAGGGCCACATCAACCCAGGCCACAATTCTTTAGTAGAATCTACACCTGAAATTATTCTTGTTGAAAACATAGCATGTAGGGTACAGAAATTAACATATTCTCAATTATCACAATTCTTGTCTTATTTCATAATCCTTTCATAAACATTGAACATTATCTTTTTCATCAAAAACAACTCACAGTCAAGTTAAGCTGCAGTATCATTGAAACTTTCTTTTAACCCTTTACCCAACGTAACGGCCAAAACCGGCCAGCGCTATTCTCAAAATTCGCCAATTAATTTTCATTATTTTTTCATTTTTTGTTTCAAAAACATAGGTTATGACCCCTCATTGGAACGGAACGAGCTTGTTGAGCTCGTTCCAATGAGGGGTCATAACCTATGTTTTTTGAGACAAAAAATGAAAAAAATTAGTTATTCAAGATATTTTTTTTGCAAGTGTCGTCTGCTTTTCATGTTAGATAAAGGGTTAAAAATACTGTTTAGTGATGGAAAGGTCTGACAGTAAAGCTCTGCTGCTCAGTGATTCTCTCCGGGTTCTTGGGCTTGCACCACCAGTAAAACTGTTCCAAACATGATATGACCCTTACTGTTGAAGGTGTCATTAAACCCCAATAAATAAATAGGGATGGAAATATTGGACTTCTGAGGAATCTGTTTTTCATATAATTGGCTTTATTAAATTGTAATGTAAGTGGTTGTGAAATGTATATATGCATATATGATTAACTTTATTTGTTGTGTTTGTGAAGTATTGAAATTTTAATGAAACTAGTAGTGAAATGTATATGTGCATATATAATAAACTCTATTCGTTTTATTTGTGAAGTATTCAAATTTTAATGAAACTGGAAGTGAAATGTATATATGCATAAGCATATGCAGTAAGCAGCGTTTGTTTTATTTGTGAAGTATTCACAAAAGACGGTTAATTTCTCATTCATATGACATTTTAATTTCTATCATTTTGTCACCATAGTAAAGCTTTTGCTGCCAATGTGGCATTAACTGGTAGAGTGTTGGAAGCCCAAATTTGGGCTTTATTCTGAAGTGCAGGTACTGCAACTTAACTGGTTGAGTACAGAAGCCACTATTAGGGCTTTCAGAAAAATGAGGGCAGCTGAGCAAAAGCCAACATTTTCACTGCTCATGTTTCATATTCAGTCAAACACAAATATTATTTTGTTAACCTTTACCCAATGCAAGAGGGGCACAGTGGCTCAGTAGGTAGAGGTGCAAGCCGTGAGGTCCTCGGTTCGAATCCCACCTGCGGCAACCGCGTCGTGTCCTTGGGCAAGACACTTCACCCCCATTGCCCACGTGGGGGCACATTGGCGTTGTGTACTAAAGCGTACTGCACGTCGATGGTGCACTTGTCTTCAACCAATGTTAACCCTGCTTGTGTGGAGTTAGTATGTTGGAGAGCTGACAGTTGCTCGGTGGTTCGGGGGCACGGTGGCTCAGTTGGTAGAGGTGCAGGCTGCAAGCCGAGAGGTCCTCGGTTCGAATCCCACCTGCGGCAACCGCGTTGTGTCCTTGGGCAAGACACTTCACCCCTACATGGGAGCACGATGACGCTGTGTACTGAGGCGTACTGCTCGTCGATAGTGCGCATGTCTTCAACCAATCTAACCCTGCCTGTGCTGCGGTGCAGAGTTCAGAGTTACGATGTTTGGAGAGCTGACAGCTGCCCGTCGTTGCTCGGTGGTTCTCTCCGGGTACTCCAGCTTCCTCCACCCGTAAAACTGTCACGGTCACGATTAGCCATTGTGCATAAGTATGTGACCTTAATAAATAAATAAATAAAATAAATAAATAAATAAATGCTCGGTGGTTCTCTCCGGATACTCCGTCTTCCTCCACCCATAAAACCTTCATGGTCATGATTAGCCATTGTGCAGAAATATGTGACCTTAAAACACCAATTATTATACCCCCCACAAACAAAGTTTGGGGGGTATATAGGAATCACCCTGTCCATCCATCCGTCTGTTCATCTGTCCATCTGTCTGTCTGTCCATCTGTCTATCCTTATAAGCGCAACTCCTCCAAAACCCTTTGAAGAATTTTCATGAAACTTTACACAATGGAAGAACTCCATATGAAGATGTGCATGAAGCAATATAATTCCATTCTGACATTTCCGAGGGGAGATAATCTAACTTATACATTTTAATGTACCAAAAAGGCTACAAATCCTTATAAGCGTAACTCCTCCTCAACTGTTTGAATAATTTTCATGAAACTTTACACAATGGAAGAACTCCATATGAAGATGTGCATGAAGTAATATAATTCCGTTCTGACATTTCCAAGGGGAGATAATCTAACTTATACATTTTAATGTACCAAAAAAGCTACAACTGAGGCGCAAGGGGGGGGGGGGGGAGGGTATCACTTTGTGAGCTTGCTCACAGTACCTCTAGTTGATTTTTGAAATGTTTAAAAAAATTTCAATAAAACCACATCATGTGACTCCTCATTGAGCTCGTTCCAACTCTAACCACCAAAAATAATTTAGCCCTCAACCAGTTAAAGGCTTCAAATTCAGTGGCTGTGCTTGATCTTATCTTTGAAGTAATATCTTATTTAATCTAATAAGACTAAATAAGGTAACAAGACAAAGACTTGTGAACAAATTTTGGTGGCCAAAAATAATTTAGTTCTCCACCAGTTGAGTACCAATAAATAAATCCATAAATAATCTGACAGATCTCCAAGGTATGTATTACCATGAAAGATACCAACATTCAAAATCAGGCTGTAGTTGGTAAACATTAGATGTAACAGATTATCACACTTCTCGCTAAGACAATCGCTGCCGAGTGAATGAAAAGTCACCGTAAAATGCATTATTAGTTTAACTTGACAAAGTCAAGATAAGCTATTGCCATCACACTGGCGGAAGTCTGTGAGTCTGTTCACATTTTCTTTTAGCACGGGCTACACCCCGCAGTTCCTCGTCTGATCATCACAAAATTTCATATGCAGGTTTGAGGGCATGTCTAGATGAGAACATTCCCTTTTGGTTGCAATTGGTCGACTGGTATGACTGCCCGAGCCCAAAACCCCAAAACCATTAGCACAGTCTACAGGTTGTATTTATGAAGGGATTTCATTGTAACTTGGTAGGATGCCTCTGTATAATGCCTAGATGAGAACGTCCCCTTTTGGGCATGATCTGTCAACCGTGATGGCTGCCCAAGCCTGAAACACAAAATCTTTTAGCACAGTCTGCAGGTCATGTTTTATGTCTAGATGAGAATTTCCCCATTTGGGCATGATCTGCCAACCGTGACGACTGCCCGAGCCCAAAACCCGAAAACCTTTAGCACAGTCTACAGGTCATATTTATGAAGAGATTTCATTGTAACTTGGTAGGTTGACTTCATGTAATGTCTAGATGAGAACGTCCCCTTTTGGACACGATTGGGCAACTGTGACGGCTACAGGGGCCAAAGCCCGAAAACCTTTAGAACATTCTACAGGTCATAATTATGAAGGGATTTCATTGTAGCTTGGTAGGATGACTCCAAATAATGTCTAGATGAGAACATCCCCTTTTGGTCGTGATCATTCGGCCTTTATGGCTGCCCGAGCCCAAAGACCTTTAGCATAGTGTATAGGTCGTATTTGTGGAAGGATTTCATTGTAACTTGTTAGGTTGACTCCATATAATGCCTAGATGATGACATCCCCTTTTGGTCGTGATTGGTCAACTGTGATGGCTACAAGTGCCTGAAGCCCAAAAATCTTGAGCACAGTCTACAGGTCATATTTATGAAGGGATTTCATTGTAACTTCCTAGGATCACTCCAGGTGAGAATATCCCCTTTTGGTTGCGATCATTCAACCATGATGGCTGTCCGAGCCCAAAAGCCCGAAAACCTTTAGCACAGCCTACAGGTCATATTTATGAAGGGATTTCATTGTAACTTGGTAGGTTGACTTCATATAATGTCTAGATGAGAACTGCCCCTTTTGGACACCATTAGGCAACTGTGACGGCTATAGGGGCCTGAAGCCCAAAAACCTTTAGCACAGTCTACAGGTGATATTTATGAAGGGATTTCATTGTACCTTGGTAGGATGACTCCAAATAATGTCTAGATGAGAACGTCCCCTTTTGGTCGCGATCATTCAGCTTTGATGGCTGCCCGAGCCCAAACCCCCAAAACCTTTAGCATAGTCTATAGGTCATATTTATGGAAGGATTTCATTGTAACCTGTAAGTATTACTCCATATAATGCCTAGATGATGACATCCCCTTTTGGTCGTGATTGGTCAACTGTGATGGCTTCAGGGACCCGAAGCCTGAAAACCTTGAACACAGTCTACAGGTCATATTTATGAAGGAATTTCATTGTAACTTTGTAGGATCACTCCAGATGATGCCCAGATGAGAATGTCCCCTTTTGGTTGCGATCATTCAACCATGATGGCTGCCCAAGCCCAAAAACCTTTAGCACAGTCTACAGGTCATATTTATGAAGGGATTTCATTGTAACTTGGTAGGTTGACTTCATATAATGTCTAGATGAGAACGTCCCCTTTGGATGCAATTGGGAATCTGACGGCTACAGGGGCCCGAAGCCCAAAAACCTTTAGCACAGTCTACAGGCCATATTTATGAAGGGATTTCAATGTAACTTGATAGGATGACTCGTTTTGGAATAATTTCACTGTAACTTGGTAACTTTCGTTAATATACGTTAACTGTGAGGGCCACATACATTAACTGTGAGGTCATATTAACTCACCCCTCAGCTCTTTAATACAGTGTACACCTCATATTATTTTTATCAAAAACATAGCATACAGAGAACAGAAATGAACATATTCCCAATTATCACAATTCTTGTCTTATTTCATAATCCTTTCATAAACATTGAACATTATCCTTTTCATCAAACACAACACACAAGTTAAGCTACAGTGTCATTGACACTTTCATTAGGTGGAAGTAATCTGTGCAATATACCAGATGAACTACTAAATATCTTCTCGCATATTTTAAATGTACATCAATAATCAAACAGCCATTAATTGACATAATATACTGGAATCATTTAAGAGTCCTGATGCAACAGGAAGCATTCCCTGTTTCCATTTGACCCGAAGTCTGTGTCGTGTAATTTTGAATGAGAAAAGTGTTTGTTGAATATCCAAGGGCCGGCGCATCAACCTGAATTAATCAAATGACATGGGAAGATACCTCATAAATGTGATAGGTAATCATAGTCTATTCTTGGGTTAGGATACTCAGTTTGACAAAAAGTTGAGGCTGTTGATTCTTTGGTGTATTGTACAGAATATCACCATAAATTTCAGTTATCCTATACATGCGTTACGGTGTGAACATGATTTTATGAAGTAAATTATGATTAAATAATGCTTATGTGCTGGTAACTAAATGACTTTCGTGCATGGGCAATGATGTGCTGTGGTTGGTAGAAGGGGACGACTCATCGATTGGAGATTTTGCTATCGATTAATAACGAATATCCAGAGGATGTCGATTAGTCATTTAATTGTACCAACACTATCTGTCAATGGCGTAAGTTTGCTTTTTATTGGATCATTTTCTTAGTCAATTTGGGGTACTCCAGGTTTTAACCCTTTATCTAACAAATTGGGGAGCATGTGGTATCCAGTTCTCGTCAGATCACCAAAGTTAAGCAATGTTGAGCCCGGTTAGTCCATGGATGGGTGACCATCTGAGCAATCGATTCAGACTCCCGTATTGTGTCCTTGGAAAGGCACTTCACCCGATTGTCCACATGGGGGCACGATGATGCCATGTACAAAGGCGTACTGCTCGTCGATGGTGTGCATGTCTTCAACCAATCTAACCCTGCTTGCCCTGCAGTGTGGACTCATGATGTTGGGGAGCTGGCAGATGCTTGTCATTGCTCGGTGGTTCTCTCCAGGTACGCCGGCTTCCTCCACCCATAAAACTGTCATCGACATGATATGACCTTGGTTGTTAAAGTGTCGTTAAACCCTAATAAATAATTATAAATTGGTGGAATCCGCCTGTGTAATTTACAAATAATCAGTTGAAAAATTTGTTTTCCAAAAATGTCAACAAAGCTATATCATGTGACACCTCATTGGAATGAGCTCATTGAGCTCATTGCGGTGAGGGATCATATGATGTTGTTTTGCTGAAAGTTATTGTAAAAATTGAAAAAACAGTAATTAAAATAATAAATTTTGTGCATTCATTAAAGGGTTAAAAGGTAATCAGTGAGCTTCAACTGGCATAACAAGAAAATATAGAAAAGCTATGCAAAAAAAGGACGATGAAAAATACTCTGTTTACGTGTATTTATCAAGGCCACTACTTTTGTGTTTCAGGTTCAACTCCCCCACCATCCATAGTTGGTTTTTATATGATTGCTTATTCAATAGAATTTAATGACTCTACCCACAGGACAAATGAAATGATGATTGTTCACTTTGAAAAAGCTGAAGTAAATGGAGTGAACCATAAGGCAGTGGTAAGTAATTGTCAGACTCACAAACCTTCTAACCTGATTGAGCTAGGGGAGTCACGTGACATCATCAGTAGCTCGCTTGTTTGGATTCCCACTGTTTTATGGGTCCATATACCAAAGTTGATCAAAATCGGCCCAGTAGTTTGTCTGTTGCTAAAGAGCTGCTTTGGTTGCTAGGGAAGTCACGTGACATCATCATCGACCTGTCTGGTTGGATTCCCAATGTAATATAGACCCATATACTAAATTTGGTCAAAATCGGCCCAATGGTTTGTCCGTTGCTAGGGAGTTGCTTTGGTTGCTGAGGAAGTCACGTGACATCATCATTAGCCGGTCTGTTTGGATTCCCACTGTATTATGGGTCCACATACCAAATTTAATCAAAATCGGCCCAGTGGTTTGTCCGTTGCTAGGGAGTTACTTTGGTTGTTATGGAAGTCACGTGACCTCATCATTAGCCTGTCTGTTTGGATTCCCACTGTATTATGGGTCCACATACCAAATTTAATCAAAATTGGCCCAGTAGTTTGTCTGTTTCTAGGGAGCTGCTTTGGTTGCTGGGGAAGTCACGTAACATCATCATCGACCTGTCTGTTTGGATTCCCAATGTAATATAGATCCATGTACTCAATTTGGCCCAAATTGGCCCAATAGTTTGTCCATTGCTATGGAGTTGCTATGGTTGCTAGGGATGTCACGTGACATCATCATCGACTTGTCTATTTGGATTCCGAATGTAATGTAGATCCATATACTAAATTTGGTCAAAATCGAACCAATAGTTTGTCCATTGCTAGGGAGTTGCTTTGGTTGCTAGGGAAGTCACGTGACATCATAATTGGCACATCTGTTTGAATTCCCACTGTATTATGGGTCCATAAACCAAATTTGATCACAATTGGCCCAGTGGTTTGTCCGTTGCTAGGGAGTTGCTTTGGTTGCTATGGAAGTCACGTGACATCATCATTGGCCTGCCTGTTTGGATTCCCACTGTATTATGCGTCCATATACCAAATTTGATCAAAATCGGCTCAATAGTTTGTCCGTTGCTAGGGAGTAGCTTTGGTTGCTAGGGAAGTCACGTGACATCATCATCATTGGACTTCCTGTTTGGCGTCATACTCTATTATGGGTCCATATACTAAATTTGGGCCAAATCGGCCCAGTAGTTTCCTTGTTGCTATGGAGTCGCGTGGGTTTGCTATAGGAGTCACTTGACATAATCGGTGTTCTACTAGGTCTGACTCCCAATGTATTATGGGTCAGTATACCAAATGAGGGTGCTCGAACTAAGTCAGGTCGAAACAAAGGCAGTACATCCCGAATGTGTGTTGGTGTCCAAGGGTTCAATGAGATGTGCTTTTTTCTGCCTCGTAGAGTCTCTTCTCAGATGCCACTTCCTTTAAAAAAGAAAAAGTGTTTTTAGTATAAAGGACGATCGAGTGAAGACGTCTTCGGTGCCATCGTCCTTTAAAAAAAATTAAAAAAATGTTTGCTGGAGACTCTCACCTAGGGTAATACACACTCTTTAACAAATCACCGCGAACACGATGGCTCAGTGGTTTCGGCATTGAACTTCAAACCAGGAGGTTCATGATTCGAACACCACCAACGGTTACTGTATTGTGTCATTGGGCAAGGCACTTTATCCCTATTGCTCACGAGGGGGTCACGGTGACGCTGTGCACTGAGGCGTTTTGCACGTTGATGGTGCGCTTGTCTTCAACCAATGCTAACCCTGTTTGTGTGGAGTTAGTATGTTGGGGAATCTGAAAGTTGTTTGCCATTGCTTGGTGGTTCTCCAGCTTCTTCCACCCATAAAACTGTCCGACATGATGTTGTGTCAAAAACGCAGTTATACTCCAGTTAATAAACAAAGCACCAGTTAAAATGATGAGGGGAACAAAAATATTTTGACATTCACCTTTGTTTAGCCTGGCCATGCCCCTGTAGATTGGTGGGATGGGTAGAATATTCAGAAAAAAATAACTGTGTGCAGTGCTGTGAGAGGTTGGATGTTGAGTTTGATTAATTCTGTTTTGAAGTACAGTGGAACCTTGTTTATTGAATAGCCACTTTGTCATTGAAAATTATTCAATTAACAGGGTATTCAATCAACATGGATTGCCAATTTCCTGTATTCTAGAGATAAACTTAGCATTTATTCTATTATAACTTGTTTGACAGAGCTCCATGAGCTCTGTCAAACAAGATATAATAGATTAAATGCCTGTATTGGAAGCACTGAGGCCAAATAGGTCTATAAATAAAGGAAAACTGGGGAGAGTCAGGGTAATTTCTCAACAGGTTACAAGATATTTTATTCAATTAACAGGAGCTTACTCTGTAATCTATATTCAATTAAAAGGTCAAATTTGTACTGGAGGTATGGTAAATGGTTTTGTGTTGGGAAATTATATTCAATTAACAGGGATATACAATTAAGAGATATCCAATTAAGTGGGCTCCACTGTAGTTATTTGCTTTCAAGTATCATTTAGAGAATTCTATCCCATTTCTGTGAAGAATTTTTGAAACATTCCATAATAAACTGAAGGGAGGTAACACCATACGTTAAATTGTATTTTTATTTGAAGAATGAGTTGGAGAAATTTACTCAAAGGTCTTTAAGTTTGATATTTTCTGTTACTTTATGATATCAATCGCTTAAATATTTTCGTGTAAATCTTTGATAAATCCAAGAAATCATTTTCTGTGACTTTTTTGGTACAATTGGTTTGCATTCATTTTCTCTTTCTTGGCTCTGCCTGACAATGTCAGCGGAGCATTTCTAGTACTAAGTTGTCTGTCATCCATTGTCTGTCATCTGTCCATCCATCTGTTGTCAACATTTTGTTTGTCTGGGCTATAACTTCTTAACCGCAGAATATTTTTGGACAAAACTTTATAACCACATGTATTATCAAAAGACAGTGTGTCGCCAATTATAATATGGTATGTACCTTTCAAGGTCAAGGCCACAGGCCCTATGTTAAGGTGACAGAAAAACTTTCACATTTCACTATCACTCTTGTCTATTCCATATAACTTGGTATGATTGACAGATCTTGTTCATACTTGGTACAATTATTGCCCATGACTCAAAGGTGTGTTGTGACTTTGATCCATGGTCTTCTCAAGGTCAAGGTCAGCCAAATTTTGATATTGTTTTTCAGCCCTTGTCCAGTTCATATAACTTGGTATGATTGACAGATCTTCATTATACTTGGTACAATTATTGCTCATGCCTCAAAGGTGTGTCACAACTTTGATCCAAGGTCATATCATCAAGGTCAAGGTCACAGACAGCAATACTTGGATATTGTTATAGAGCCCTTGTCCGGTCCATATAACTTGGTATGATTGACAGATCTTATTCATAATTGATACAATTATTGCTCATGACTCAAGGATGTGTCATGTCTTTGACCCAAGGTCATATTGTCATCCAAGGTCATATCAAGGTCAAGGTAGCAACACATTGATATTGTTATAGAACCCATGTTTGGTCCATGTAACTTGGTATGATTGACAGATCTTATTTATACTTGGAACAATTACTGCTCATGACTCAAAGGTGTGTCACGACTTTGAAACAAGGTCATATCATCAAGGTCAAGGTCACAGGTAGCAAACTTAGCTATTCTTATAAAGCCCTTGCCTGGTCCATATAACTTGGTATGATTGACAGATCTTATTCACAGTTTGTGCAATTATTGCTCATGACTCAAAAGATGTGTCACAACTTCCAAGGTCATATCAAGGTCAAGGTCACAGACAGCAAAACTTGGATGTTGTTATACATCCCTTGTCCGGTCCATATAACTTGGTATGATTGACGGGTATTATTAACACTTGGTGCAGTTATTGCTCATGACTCAAAGAGGTGGTGTGACTTTGATCCAAGATCTTATCATCACGGTCAATGTCACAGACAGCAAAACTTTGATATTGTTATACAGCCCTTTCCGGTCTGTATATTTGAATCTATGTGACAGATCTTGTTCACACTTCACACAATTGTTGCCCATAACCTATAGTTGTGTCCTGACCCTGACCCATTGTCATATCATGAAGGTTAAGGTCACAAGTCGTAACACTTGGATTCTTGTTATGCATTTAGCTTCCTCTAAAAGTAGTGATCCTGGGTGGAGCTGTCTAGGGCTGAGAGGCCTCTTGTTTAATAGATCAACCCTTTATCTGACAAAAAGGGTGAGCACTATTCAATCACAAATTGGCATACACATTTTATCATTTCTCAATTTTTGCTTCAAAATATTGCGTGTCACCCCTCATTTTGAATGAACTTGTTGTGGTCCCCTGTGCTTAGGGGGTGGATATGTTATAAGCTATACTTTGCAGGGCAAAAATGAAAATTTTCAGTTGCTCATTTTTTTTTAGCAAGTATTATTTTCTTATCATGTTGGATGAAGGATTAACCCTATTAATCCCATATCATTGTCAAACATCAAACATCTGTTTTTCAGAATATATTTGTTTTGAAAATCACATTTGGTTTCAAATGTAAATGCTTGTTGATGTATTTTTGAAAATTGTTATTATTTAATATCCATGAGAGATTTATTATCATGACAAGAATTTTCTCTTGCATTTCAGATCTTTTTTTTATATAATTTTTTATGATTTCCTCCACAGTGGTGCGGTACCCTGTTAATTGAATAGCCATTTTACCAATGGAAGTTAATCAATTAACTCTTTACCCAACACAGATTATTTTAAATACAATTTTAAAAAGATTTTCAAAACATTTCAACAAAACCATATCATGTGACCCCTCATTGGAATGAGCTCAATGAGCTCGTTCCAATGAGGGGTCACATGATATGGTTTTGTTGAAATATTTTGAAAATTTAATTTTTTCAACTCCTCAATTTGCATATTACGCGGTTGGATGTGGGTGATTCGTTAGGTAAAGGGTTAATGGGTGTGTTCAATTAACAGGAATTTTATCACTTGTGTATTTCTCTGAGCATTTATTGTATTATTTATTACAGGCCTGTTCTGTTTATAACCAAACTGGCCAAATAATTGGCACCAGACAGTTTTGGGCCAACGTGAACACTTCTATACTGGCCCTACAGTTTACATAAATATTATTGTTTGTCAGGTATAGCCCAACATTTTCTGTCCTGAAAACAGGGAGTCCAAGCAACAAATAAGAGAGAAAAATGGACAGGAAGACAAGTACCAGTCACATACACATTTTTTTTTGGGGGGGGGGGGAATTCCAATCCCCCCCCCCCCCCAAAAAAAACAACCCCAATAGTCAATTTTTTGTATACCAAAATTCATCAAATTCCCCTCATTTTCTCTGGACTATTCAGCAAGGATCCAAGATTTCATTTCTTCAAGTTTTAAAACAATATATTTTTCCAGGGCAGCTGGGATTCGGAGAATACATAATTTCCGAGTGCAATTTTTCAAGACGGGTAATTCTAACTCAAATATTTAGTGCAGTTATACCTTAATCATTGTAAGACTCCACATCACCTCAGATCTACCAGGCCTCATACCGATATGACGTGATGAGGAATCTTATTCATTACACACCTGTTCTATGAAATCCCCATCTACAGCAATGCTAAACCATGTAGAAAATGAATATCTGTTCCGCACACATGTGCTGAATGGAAATTGTTGACAGACTATTTTTAAATAGAAGCAGAATTTTACTGGAATTTTCTACAAATCGTGTGCCGCAATTACAATTTGAATTGCTAGAAAAATAGTAACACGGGTTCTGCTCGCAAATTTGGTTGGCGATAAAATGTGTTCTTTTTGTTGATAGTTCGTCCCCTGAGTTCCAGTGTGTTCTATGTGCCTAGTAGCACATAGAAAACATTGGATCTCTGGGGATGAGTTGTCAAATGAATTTTCAAGTGTCCTTCTAATAACTGCTTTTATAGACATGAAGGCATGTAATAAACACAGAATGACACACATGACAGAATGAGTTAATTGATATGGCACTTGTGCCATCACGGAAGAATAAAACTTGAGGCCTGCAGCTTCTCATTTTATCCTTCCGTGCTGACATTCGTGCCATATCGATTAACCCATTCACATTCACATCTGTGTATATCTTGTTTGACAGAGCTTTGCCAAACAAGATATAATAAATTAACCCTTTACCCAATGTAGAGAAAATCAAAATTTATTATTTTAATTACTATTTTTATACATTTTTCCAAACATTTTAACAAAACCATAACATGTGACCCCTCATTGGAATGAGCTCAATGAGCTCGTTCCAATGAGGGGTCACATGATATGGTTTTGTTGAAATATTTTGAAAAATTTAATTTTTTTCAACTGCTCATTTTGCAAATTATGCAGGAGGATGCGGGCGATTCGTTAGGTAAAGGGTTAAATGTCTGTTTTGGATACAGTGAGGCCACATTGATGGATATGTAAGAGTAATTTGGGAATTGTCAGGTTAATTTCTTGACTTAAGCCTAAAAATGTTACAAATCTGTTTTCAGGCCCTCCTGCATGGTCCTTTTGGATGCCGCTTGCTCTCTTTTTATAACCAATGCAAATTAAAAAAAAAAAAAATGAAATGGTTTATGTCTGATTGTTTACCCAAGTTAATAAAATTGATAGATTTTTCCCTTGAGTGTTACAAGTCTTTAACATTTAGCAGTGCTTTAACATTGCAAAGCCTTGTTGGACTCAAGAGACAGAATACACCACCACCCATGCCATTCTGTAGATTATGAGGCCTAAAACAAAGAACAAACCAAGAACATAAACTTTTGATGGCAAAGAAATAATTACAAAAATAAAATAAAAAGCAGCCCTCTCACATGCAATTTTACAAAACATGACCCGAGAAATAGAAGATATATTTTGTGAGGCCTTAATACATGACGTTTAATTCAGTTAACAAGAGTTTACTCAATAACCTGTGTTAAATGAACAGGGTAAATTTGTGCTGAAGGTATGGTAAATGGTTTTGTGTTTCAATGTTGTATTCAGTTATTACCCATTTAGTAGACATTGTCTAGTTAGCTTAACTTGACATATTCAAGATAAGCTATTGCCATCATGCATGCGGAAGTCTGTTAGTCTGTGAGTCATTTTCCTTTAGCATGGGCTACACCCCGCAGTTCTTGTCTGATCGTCACGGAATTTCATATGCATGTTTGGGATCATGTCTAGATGAGAACGTCTTCTTTTGGTCGCGATTTGGTCAACCGGTATGGCTGCCCGAGCCCAAAAACCATTAGCACAGTCTACAGGTCGTATTTATGAAGGGATTTCATTGTAACTTGGTAGGATGCCTCTGTATAATTCCTAGATGAGAACGTCCCCTTTTGGGCATGATATGTCAACCGTGATGGCTGCCCAAGACCGAAACCCAAACACTTTTAGCACAATCTGCAGGTCATGTTTAATATGGAGGAATTTCATTGTAACTTGGTGGGATGACTCCTTATGATGTCTAGATGAGAATTTCTCTATTTGGGCGTGATCTGCCAACCGTGACAACTGCCCGAGCCCAAATCCCGAAAACCTTTAGCATAGTCTACAGGTCATATTTATTGAGGAATTTCATTGTAACTTGGTGGGTTGACTTCATATAATGTCTAGATGAGAAAGTCCCCTTTTGGTCCTGATTGGGTAACTGTGACGGCTACAGGGGCCCGAAGCCCGAAAATGTTTAGCACAGTCTGCAGGTTATATTTATGAAGGGATTTTATTGTAACTTGGTAGGATGACTCCAAATTGATCGCGATCATTCTGCCTTGATGGGTGCCTGAACCCAAAAACCTTTAGCATAGGCAAAAGGTCATATTTATGGAAGGATTTCATTGTAACCTGTTAGGTTGACTCCATATAATGCCTAGATGATGACACCCCCTTTTGGTCGTGATTGGTCAACTGTTATGGCTACAGGTGCCCCAAGCCCGAAAACCTTGAGCACAGTCTACAGGTCATATTTATAAAGGGATTTCAGTGTAACTTCGTAGGATTAATCCAGATGCTGCCTGAACCCGAAGCCCGAAAACCTTTAACACAGTCTACAGGTCATATTTATGAAGAGATTTCATTGTAACTTGGTAGGTTGACTTCATATAAAGTCTAGATGAGAACATCCCCTTTTGGACATGATTGGGCAACTGTGACGGCTACAGGGGCCCGAAGCCTGAAAACCTTTAGAACAGTCTACAGGTCATAATTATGAAGGAATTTCATTGTAGCTTGGTAGGATGACTCCAAATAATGTCTAGATGATAATGTCCCCTTTTGGTCGCGATCATTCAGCCTGGATGGCTGCCCGAGCCCAAAAACCTTTAGCATAGTCTATAGGTCGTATTTATGGAAGGATTTCATTGTAACTTGTTAGGTTGACTGCATATAATTCCAAGATGATGACATCCCCTTTTGGTCGTGATTGGTCAGCTGTGATTGCTACAGGTGCCCGAAGCCCAAAAATCTTGAGCACAGTCTACAGGTCATATTTATGAAGGGATTTCATTGTAACTTCATAGAATGCCCAAATGAGAATGTCCCCTTTTGGTTGCGATCATTCAACCATGATGGCTGCCCGTGCCCAAAGCCCGAAAACCTTTAGCACAGTCTTCAGTTCATATTTATGAAGGGATTTCATTGTAACTTGGTAGGTTGACTTCATATAATGTCTAGATGAGAACCTCCCCTTTGGATGCAATTGGGAAACTGACGGCTACAGGGTCCCGAAGCCCGAAAACCTTTAGCACAGTCTACAGGTCATATTTATGAAGGGATTTCAATGTAACTTGATAGGATGACTCGTTTTGGAATAATTTCACTGTAACTTGGTAACTTTCGTTGATATACATTAACTGTGAGGGCCACATACATTAACTGTGAGGTCATATTAACCCACCCCTCAGCTCTTTAGTACAGTGTACACCTCATATTATTTTTATCAAAAACATAGCATACAGGGAACAGAAATGACCATATTCCCAATTATCACAATTCTTGTCTTATTTCATAATCCTTTCATAAACATTGAACATTATCCTTTTAATCAAACACAACACACAAGTTAAGCTACAGTGTCATTGACACTTTAATTTTTAACAGAGTATAGCAGAGTAGTAAAACTCTGTAATTCATGACACCATGCAAACAGAAGCAGGCGTGGGTCATTAATGAAAACAAAATTCATTAACAGCCTGACACCAACTTCCAGTCAGTCATGTTAATAATAGAAATAACATCATTTTGCCCGCTAATGAAAATAAAATTCATTAATGGCCCGCCACCCGCTTCCGGTCATGGTAAAAATAGTACCAGATAATATGATTTTGTCGGGCGTTCCAGTTTATTAACTGCCCTCAAGGACAGAATAACATCCCTCTGGTTTATTAATAAAACGTCGGGCTTTTATTCATTCCTCTGTCTCGGACCTTTAATAAACCGTAACACCCTCCAAACTCATGTTATATTAATATCAAATTAGCTGGAATTCTCTAGTATATTAACAGAGGTTAGGAGGGCAGTAAACTCCGTAATTCAGTCATGCCATCTTGCAACAGGAGGTGGGTGACAGACCGGTAATTAGGAAAAAAATAAATCATTAACAGCCTGACACCTGCTTCTGGTCTTGGTAATAATAGAAATAACATGACTTTGTCAGGTGTTCCGATTTATCAGTGGCCCTTGTGGAATTCATAACAGCTGCCTGACTCATTAACGGCCTTCGACTTCTTCTCAGACCCAGGCACCAATGCTTGGGATGGAATTCCCCTAAAATGGGCAATGTACATGTATCCATGTTACAGTCACGATTAGCCATTGTGCTGAAATATGTGACCTTAAACACCAATAAAAAATAAATACACAGAGAGTAATCGTTTGACTGGATTTGTTATGTGAAATAATTCATGAGAGGTGAGGGACGTTGTACAAACACGAGTGCATGAATGCGCACAAGTGTTTTACCATATAGTCCCTCCCTCGAATGAATTATTTCACGTAACCAGTCCAGTCAAGCGATTACTTTGTTTCTTACTTTTCATTATTAACGATAATTATATTATTTAACCCTTTACCTAACGTAACGGCCGGCTATTCTAAAAAATCGCCAATTAATTTTCATGACTTTTTCATTTTTTGTCTCTAAAACAAAGGTTATGACCCCTCATTGGAACGAGCTCGTTGAGCCCGTTCCAATAAGGGGCCATAACCTATGTTTTTGAGAAAAAAATGAAAATAATAGTTATTCAAGAATTTTTTTTGCAAGTGTCGTCTGCTTTTCGTGTTAGGTAAAGGGTTAAAAAGAAACAAAAAAACAATGAAGTCCCCATTACACCCACGGCAAAGTGTCTTCGTTTGCGCACTCGGATATATGACCCAATTGTTGATTGCTTAATTCACTTGTGAAGTTATCGTTTAAAATGAAACCCGGTAATCCCAGTAAATCACACTTTGAAAAGTGATAAAAATAAATAAATAACATTATATGTCCGACATAATAATAGTTATTCAAGAATTTTTTTTGCAAGTGTCGTCTGTTTTTTTGTTTCTTTTTAACCCTTTACCTAACACGAAAAGCAGACGACACTTGCAACAAAAATTCTTGAATAACTATTATTATGTCGGACATATAATGTTATTTATTTATTTTTTGTTTCTTTTTAACCCTTTACCTAACACGAAAAGCAATGAAGTCCCCATTACACCCACGGCAAAGTGTCTTCGTTTGCGCACTCGGATATATGACCCAATTGTTGATTGCTTAATTCACTTGTGAAGTTATCGTTTAAAATAAAACACAGTAATCCCAGTAAATCACACTTTGAAAAGTAATAAAAATAAATAAATAACATTATATGTCCGACACCCTTTTTCTAAATCCCAGGAAGTGAATCAGTGTGTGCTTACTGTGACAAACAAGTTCTGTTTTACGTGTAAAATAGGATCTGGTAACTAATGCCTGAGGTGGAAGTGGGAAGAACAGGAATAAATTACTGGCTGATCTTAACGTTGTGTTGTTCCCTGTGGGGAACCCTGGGGAGTGGAGCAGTGCTTGTTTACTGGAACCAATGCCTGGAATGGAAGTCCTCTACAGTAGGCAACATAGGTATACAGGATTGGCTGAAGTTGACTTCGCTATGTTGTATCCATGATATTGCCAAAGATACTGAAAGCGACCTTAACCCTTTACCCAATGCAGACGATATCAAAATTTACTATTTTAAATATCATTTTTTTAAATTTTTCAAAAAATTTCAACAAAACCATATCATTTGACCCCTCGTAGGAACGAGCTAAACGATAATATTTTTTCAACTGCTGAATTTGCATATTACGCAGGTGGATGCGGCCGATTCGTTGGGTAAAGGGTTAAACAGCAATAAATAGATGTTTGTGTTGTCGTCATAGTGTAGCCATACATGCTGAAAGTGACCTAAAACATCAATAAAGAACTAATATTAGCAGAATCCAAAATTGAACCTTATTTGGTCTCATTCCTCAATCTTTCCAGGTGAATGTATAAAAATTGTTTTCAAATTTTGTGACTTTTCTTTACATGTTGTTCATTGTTAGTCTTACATTATCTTATTGACAAGTGATGTCAATACTTGTGAGTGTTCAGATATATAAAATAGATGCATTTATTTTAAGTATATATTTAACACTTTCTTCATGTTGAAAATATTTTTGTTGTAAATTTAAATATACGTGAACAAAGAAACTTCGTTTGGTTTTTTATTTGTCTTTAATTTAACCCTTTACCCAAAAAACGTTTAGCGCTATTCACAAAAATCTTTCGATCTTCATTACTTATGCAAAAATTTAAAAAAATAGTCACTCAAGAATTTTGTTTGCAATTGTCTCATTAGCTCAACCCTTTACCCACCGCAGACAATATCAAAATTTATTATTTTAAATAGCATTTTTTAATTTTTTTCAAAAAATTTCAACAAAAGCTCGTTCCAAAGAGGGGTCACATGATATGGTTTTGTTGAAATTTTTTGAGAAATAATATTTTTTCAGCTGCTGAATTTGCATATTATGCGGGCGGATGCAGGCGATTCGTTGGGTAAAGGGTTAACTTCACAAAGTCAAGATAAGCCATTGCCACCACATGTGTGGAAGTCTGTGAGTCTGTAAGCCTGTTCACATTTTCTTTAGCACAGCCTTCACTCTATTTCTTGTCCGATCACTAAATTTCATGTGCAGGTTTCGAGGTCATGTCTAGATGAGAACGACACATTTTGGTCGTGATCGGTCAACAGTGACTGCTGCACGGGTTCGAAACCCAAAAACATTTAGCACAGTCTACAGGTCGTATTTATGAAGGGATTTCATTGTAACTTGGTGGAATGACTCGGTGTAACGTCTAGGTGAACACTTCCTATTTTGGTCTTGATTGGGCAACGTGATGGCAGCACAGGCACGTGACCTAGATTTGTTTAGCACAGTCTACTATTCATATTTATGAAGGGATTTCATTGTAACTTGGTAGGATGAATCGTTTTGGAATGATTTTACTGTAACTTGGTAACTTTGGTTGACATACGTTAACTGTGAGGGTCACATCAACCCAGGCCTCAAATCTTTAGTACAGTCTAAACCTCATTCTTGTTGAAAACAGCATGTGGGGAACAGAAATTAACATATTCTCAATTATCACAATTCTTGTCTTATTTCATTATCTATTTCATCAAACACTACACACAGTCAAGTTAACCCTTTACCCAGCGCAGACGACATCAAAATTTATTATTTTAAATATCATTTTTTAAAAATTTTTCAAACAATTTCAACAAAAATCATACCATGTGACCCCTCATTGGAATGAGCTCGATGAGCTCGTTCCAAAGAGGGGTCACATGATATGGTTTTGTTGAAATTTTTTTTAAAATACTATTTTTTCAGCTGCTGAATTTGCATATTATGCAGGCGGATGTGGCCGTTTCGTTAGGTAAAGAGTTAAGATGCATTATATTTAGGTAAGGGCTTAATAGGTTGTTTTCCCGTAACCGCCAGGAAATGGAACAGAATTTTGAGTTCAGTGTCAGTTTCAGTATTTTTAGGAGGGTGTATCGTGGTAGCCGTTCGGTATACGGTATCTGACTCGACTGAGATTTGCTGATAGTACCGATGGTGAATTCACACCAGGAAAATACAGAATAATTGTTTCTTTTTTATCATTCTACCACAGAGTCACAAATGCCACTGAGCTCAACATTGGCATTCTTTTGACATCCTAAATCATATCTACAGCACTTTTGTGGCTTATCCCTTGTATTCAACCGATTACCAAAAATGGTCGCTGACCGATTACCAGATATATGTGCTGTCAATCTTCCGATTCTGATTGTAATACTGTGCTTTACCAGACAAGTCGAGGCTCGAAGGAACTACATTAAACTGAACATTTTTCACAGGGTCAAACTTCGTTGACTCGGGTCGCAGTAAAGTTAACAGTCACGCGCACTTGGGCAGTAAATGTGTCGTTTAACTTGTATATCCCGCAAAGGGGCGTCTAGAGAGATTAAGAATACACGTTGTGGTTGTTTTTCAACTTTATCAAATGGTATCATTGACATCATTTTACATTAACAATTGAATAATTGCAGAAGATAATACAATGCAGTTAATGAATCATCACAAAATGCTTGGCAACAATCGGCTGAACCGATGTTCCAGGAGCCGTTACCATTTCATCCGATTGCCCACAATCAGCCGATTGTGCTGGCCAGTTGCGATCATCGGTTGAGCACTACTTATTCCAAATATACCTCAAATGTCAAAGGCCTATTTCAAGCTTTTGCAATCTCAGAACATGCACTAGTAACATGTCATCATTAGGAGATCATGGGGACAACAGATAAATTACCTGAGCAGTGTTTCCTTTTCAAGTCTTGGCTGCCTATTAAGGCAGTTCAGATTTGACAAGAAATGACAACTGAGAAACTGGAAATGTAGAGGTTGATCTACTCATTGGAGATCTCGGACCTGGACGTTGGGGCAAACCAGGGTAAAACAATCGTCAAAGAAAGGGTCATGGAGGATTGTAACTGTAATTGGCAAGAGGGGGTCAAATTAAAGAGGCCTTTGGGCGGCCTGCGTGATGAAGAGAAGCCAGGTTTTGAAGAGTACCTTGATGGCACCTTTGGGGCATCACTGTTCTTCAAGCTGAGGTCGCGATCCCTGGAGCTGATGGGAAAAATTGGGAAAAACAGTGAAAAAGAGTGCCAGATGTGTAATTTGGGCATGGTGGAGACCCTGGAACACTTTCTTCTAGAATGCCCAAAGTACCAGTTTAAAAGAATAAGGTTCACTGGGAGTATAATGGGCAAGTGGGATGGGAGAATGAAGGACATGTGGTCGGGGGGAGACTCAAAGGAGAGGGTTAATATGCTAATCGGAGAGATTGGGAAGAATGGGTCAAGGGCTGTCATCAAACAGTTTATCTCCGAGTGTTGGGAGGAGAGGAGAAGCGTGGGAATAGGGAGGCAGTTGGGTGTACAGGGGTAACCAAGGCCTTCTCATCCGAGAACCGCAACAAATCAGCATCTGGCCAAAGTGTTATTATTATTAGTGTAGTGGGAACTCCGGTCAATATCCCGGGCCCTTAAGGTTTAACAAAACTGAAAAGAAAATCAGTTACTTACCTGCTATCAAGCCTCAACAAGGCCTTATGAGTAGCGAATGTTGGAAAATATGAAAATTAAGACCGTTTTGGTTTTCAGTGATGACTTTGGTCCAGTTTTGGTTTCCCATTGTATCGGTATCGGTTCGGTTTTCCAGAATATTACTCATCTCTAGTTGTAAAAGTAAATCTTTATAAATCACAAAAAATGTATTCAATTAACAGTTTATATAACCTTTATGTAATTAACCGAACAGATATGTTCTGAAGTTCTGACTGATTTGCATATTATTTGCAATTAACCCTTTACCCAACGTAATGGCCTAAACAGGCCAGTGCTATTCACAATAATTGCCAGTTAATTTTCTTTATTTTTTTCATTTTTTGTCTCAAAAACATAGGTTTTGACCCCTCTTTGGAACGAGCTCGCTGAGCTCATTCCATTAAGGGGTCATAACCTATGTTTTTGAGACAAAAAAATTTAAAAAATGAGTTATTGAAGAATTTTTTTGCAAGTGTCATCTGCTTTTCATGTTAGGTAAAGTGTTAACAGAGTTATTCAATTAAGAAATATCCAATTAAGCGGGAGCACGACGGCTCAGTGGTTTTGGTATTCGACTTCAAACCGTGAGGTCAAGGTAAAACTTTGATATTGCTGTACAGCCCTTGTCTGGTCGGTATAATTGAATCTATGTGGCAGATCTTGTTCATCCTTCACATGTTTGTTACTCATAACTAGCATTGTATCATGGTCTTAACACATATTCATCAAGTTCAAGGTCACAAGCAATAACACTTGGATTCTTGTCTTGTATTTAGTTCCCCCAAAAAGAAGTGTATGTGAGTAGAGCTGTTCAGGCTGAGAAGCCTCTGGTCTCATTCTAACATTCAACAATTTGATACAGAATCAGAAAACCACATGATGTAATCTAGCAATCAAATATGATAGACGGAAAAGACACATATCAGTGATGGGTACATTATAAATTATAATATCAATATTGTACACAAAGAAATCGTAGGAATTACACCCAAACCATCCTTTGGCTAAACAGCCCTAAAACAATTTGACTCAAACCGGCCACTAATTTAACCCAAATCGTCCTTCACAGTGGCGGAACCGTCCTCTAGTAATTTGACCTGAACAGTTCCTCTAGAAAAGGAGTGATTTGCCTGGACAACAGAACACAAATAACAGTACAGCACAAATTGTTTATTTTTTTATATTCAGCTTCATGTTCCTTTTAAAAAACACACACAATAAATATTAAAAGAAACATTTTGGAAATATTCACTACAATGAAAAAAATATGATCGTGAATTGAAAAGTGATGTTCAAGATTTGTAGTAATTACATGTCATGAGAAGGCTTTTTTGCAAATATTTGTTTATTTGACCCTTTACCCAACGTAACGGCCAACACCGACAAGCGCTATTCTAAAAAATCACCATTTACAAATACTACCATTTACAAATAGAGTTTTGTTATCAGTTATTATTTCCATCGACAATTTTTAATACCTGATAACAAAATAATATTTGTGAACAAGCGCACAATTTACCATCAGTTAACCCTTTACCCAACGTAACGGCCAAAACCAGCCAGCGCTATTCTCAAAAATCGCCAATTAATTTTCAAAATATTTTCATTTTTTGTCTCAAAAACATAGGTTATGACCCCTCGTTGGAACGAGCTCGTCGAGCTCGTTCCAACGAGGGGTCATAACCTATGTTTTTGAGACAAAAAATGAAAAAAATTAATTATTCAAGAATTTTTTTTGCAAGTGTCGTCTGCTTTTCATGTTAGGTAAAGGGTTAACTACGCTAAGGGCATAATTTGCTACTGTGTTTATTACACTTCCCATGCATCAAAATTCATTTAACCCTTTACCTAACATGAAAAACAGACGACACATGCAAAAAAAAATTCTTTAATATCTATTTTTTTCATTTTTTGTCTCAAAAACATAGGTTATGACCCCTCGTTGGTGTCCATCTGTCCGTCCGTCCGTCCATCTGTCCGTCCGGTCACATGTCGTACGATAACTCAAGAACGCTTTGAGAGATTTTCGTGATTTTTGGGTAGGTGGTGTATATTGATGGAGGGAAGCTCCCTTTCGTTTAGCGTTGCCATTCGATTAGTCATTCCAGAGTTATGGGACTTTATTACTTAGAAAATTGTTGATTTTTTACACGTCGTACGATAACTCGAGAACGCTTTGAGAGATTTTCGTGATTTTGGGGTAGGTGGTGCATATCGATGGAGGGAAGCTCCCTTTCGTTTAGTGTCGCCGTTCGATTAGTCATTCCAGAGTTATGGGACTTTATTACTTAGAAAATTGTTGATTTTTTACACGTTGTACCATAACTCGAGAATGCTTCGAGAGATTTTCACGATTTTTTGGTAGATGGTTTATGTTGATGGAGGGAAGCTCTCTTTCGTTTAGTGTCGCCGTTAGATTAGTCATTCCAGAGTTATGGGACTTTATTACTTAAAAAATTGTTGATTTTTTACACGTCGTTCGATAACTCGAGAACGCTTCGAGAGATTTTCACGATTTTTTGGTAGGTGGTTTATGTTGATGGAAGGAAGCTCCCTTTCGGTTGGTGTCGCCGCTCGATTCGTCATTCCAGAGTTATGGGACTTTATTTTTCACATGTCAAACAATAACTTGAAAATGCTTAGAGCAATTTTCATGATTTTTTGGTTGCAAGTATATGTTGATAGAAGGAACCTCCCTTTCGATTTGTGTCACTGTCTGATTTGTCATTCCAGAGTTATGGGACTTTATTCATCAAAATATAGGCAATTTTCCACATGGTGGACTTTGAGCAATTTTCATGATTTTTTGGTGGCAAGTATATGTAACCTGACAAGTACACATGTATACTCATATTGTGTGGTTCCCTCTTGTAATTAATAACGGGCGTATCATGCGCTCATGGCGCAGCTGTTTATTTAGAATAGCGCTTGTCGGTGTTGGCAGTTACGTTGGGTAAAGGGTTAAATAAACAAATTTTAATTCCAATTTTTAAACCCAAAGGTGATGAGTCTGTTAATTTTGTTTGAAGTGGTACTGATCAAATGGATCGATAAAAAATCAAAACAACCATTTGGAAACCAGTCTAAATTACATTTGGTTATCTTTTCTATTAGGCGTGTTTGTTGAAATTTGTATCACTGTTTCTGTTCGGCTGGTGTCCTTTCACGCCTAACCATTTGGTGGCTATGACTGATTGTAAAAATATAACAAGTACAAATTTGTGCAGATTTTCAAAACAGCTAGGAGAAACTTTTTTAAAAGAAGTTTGAAGCATATCAGAATGTCCGAAGATTTACCAAATTGATAATTGTATAACAAAATTTGGAAACTTTTCAAAGCGTAACTGAATATAGATTTTCATGACGATACATGAAATAGATTTTCATGACGAAACATGAAAATAGATTTTCATGATGCTTCCATCGAGTCATTTCTCGACGGGAAAGGAACTAGTATAAACGGTGCTGGGAAAAAAGTTCCGGCTTGTACATCACCAGTTGAATACAGAAACATTTATGTCATAGTGGCGATTTTTTAAATACAAAAATGTAAAGTTTAACCCTTTACCTAACATAACGGCCAAAACCGGCCAGCGCTATTCTCAAAAATCGCCAATTAATTTTCATTATCATCGAGCTCGTTCCAATGAGGGGTCATAACCTATCTTTTTGAGACAAAAAATGAAAAAAAATAGTTATTCAAGAATTTTATTTGCAGGTGTCGTCTGCTTTTCATGTTAGGTAAAGGGTTAATGGATATGTAATAAGGGCCTAAATTCACTGGACAAGCTTCTAAACAAACAGAACTGGTTTCGTCTTTCCTTTATGTTGCAGATACCATTTCTCATCCTCTATTTCTCTTGTTTTTGTTTCAGTCTTCCAGACGAGAGTCTACAAAAAAATAAAATAAAAAAATTTCAAGTTAACCCTTTACCTAACATGAAAAGCAGAGGACACTTGCAAATAAAATTCTTGAATAACTAATTTTTTTCATTCTTTGTCTCAAAAACATAGGTTATGACCCCTCATTGGAACGAGCTCGTTCCAAAGAGGGGTCATAACCTATGTTTTTGAGACAAAAAATGAAAAGAATAATGACAATTAATTAGCGATTTTTGAGAATAGCGCTGGCTGGTTTTGGCCGTTAAGTTGGGTAAAGGGTTATGGCAGAATATTTTCAGACAACTATCTACTCTTAATAAATGCACAGATGAATCAAACATTAATTGTTTGACCCTATACAACTAATTTATTCCAAAATTTTAAAATTCTAAAAACTGGATGGGGAGCACAGTGACTCGGTGCTTATGGCATTGAATCTCAAACCACGGCAGGGATAGCTGCGTTGTGTTCATGGGCAAGGTACTTAATCCCGATTGTCCACTTGGGGCATGGTGGCGATGTGTACTAAGGCATACTGCATGTCGGTGGTGCACTTGTCTATGCTAACCCTCATTGTGTGGAACTACGATGGAGAATCTGACAGTTGCCTGACACTGCTTGGTGGTTCTCTCTAAGGGTCTACGGCTTCCTCCACTGTAAAACTGTCCAACACAAGGTGACACTGGCTGTCGAAAGTAGGGACCCGCGAATTGCCGATTTTGATTGAATCGAATATCGAATCAAATTGGAGAAAACAAATCGAATTTCAAATCAAATTTTGAATTGAACTTCAAATTGAATCACAGTTAATGGATACGTTGTCGAAAGAAGTTTTTTTTCTAAAATAATACCTCCCAATTATTAAAAGAGACACAGTTGTGTACAGTCCATTTTTCACCTCACTACTTCCCATGCCACAAACTGAGATATAAACCAATATACTAGCTATTGATTGAAACTATTCGAATTGTTGACTTTGCAGCTTCGAAATTGCAGCAATGAACATTTTTAAACGAACCTGGCTGACAGGGCTGACACCTCACTTTTATCACATGTTTTCTATTTGGCACGCTTAGGGGGTGAGATTCAAGTTTGTTCAAGCCAAGTCCTTGGGTTCATATTTGGGCCCACTATGGGAGCCCGAATTCTAACTTAGTTCAAAATGAGGAATTTTTTTAAAAAATCTTCTTCTTCGGATCCAGCAGCAGTCAGAATGTTTTGATATTTGATATGCAGCATCCTTAGGGGGGTGAGATTCAAGTTTGTTCAAGCCATGTCCCTAGGTCCATATTTGGACTCACTGTGGGAGGTTGGATTGTAACTTAGTTCAAAATGAGGAATTTTCTTTAAAAATCTTCTTCTTCAGATCCAGCAGTCGGAATGTTTTGTTATTTGGTGTGCAGCATCCTTAGGGGGGTGAGATTTAAGTTTGTTAAAGCCAAGTCCCTGGGTTCATATATGGGCTGGTCAGAATCTTTGGATATTTAGTATAAGCTTTTCTTAGGAGGAGCAGATGCAACTTGTTGAAATCAATTCTCTGGGTTGATATTTAGGCTACCATGTCAGTTGAGCACCCTCAGGCCCCTTGGGCCAAGATTGTTTTTTAAAACTGCTCAGCTCGTAAATTAAGTGGACAGATGGGACCGACAGGTTAGATAAAGGATTAAATAGGTAACAGATTCAATGTCTCCATTTGGGCCCTTAAATTTTGTCTGTAGTCACTTGTAGCTTTTATTCCAATTCACTGGGCAACATGTGTTAAATTGCTAGTTCCAGGCCAGGCCATAAGGCCTCCAAATGCTTAAACACTGGGATTATTATCTTGGTGACACCACCAATCTCACCAGCCCTGGTTCTATAACTTACAGACATAAAGCTAATGTAATACAGTGGAGCCCACTTAATTGGATATCTCTTAATTGTATATCCCTGTTAATTGAATATTATTTCCAAACACAAACCCATTTACCATACCTCCAGTACAAATTTGGCCTGTTAATTGAATGTAGGTTATAGAGTAAACTCCTGTTAATGGAATAAAAATTCTTGTAACCTGTCGAGAAATTACCTTGACTCTCCCCAGTTTTCCTTTGTTTATAGGCCTACTTGGCCCCAGTACATCCAATACAGGCATTTAATCTATTATATCTTGTTTGACAGAGCTCAAGGAGCTCTGTCAAACAAGATATAATAGAATAAATGCTGAGTTTATCTCTAGAATACAGGAAAGTGACACAATCCCTGTTAATTGAATACTCCTGTTAATTGAATAATTTTCATTGAGAATGTGTCTATTCAATTAACAGGGTTCCACTGTATCTCCAGTCCACTAATACTGCCTGCCTGGCCTGGCCTCCCCTGACCCGCCCATCCGTCTGTCCACCTGCCCATCCATCTGTCCATCCATCCATCCATCAATCCGTCCGTCCACCCACCCGTCCATTCGTCCTTCCTTCCACCCATCCGTCCACCTGTCAGAGCTCGGGGAGATCTGTCAAACACGTTAAAATAGATTAAAAGCTTCTAATGAATGTTCTTATGTAAAATGAATAAACATGGGGAAAATAAGTGGTTGTCAGAGAAATTCCTCGACAGAATACAAGATTTCATTAATATGCAAATAACAGGTGAAATTTCAACTGAAGGTATGGTAAATGGTTTTCTCTGTGGAAATCCCCAGGAAGTGAAGCAGTGCTTGTTGACTGTGGTAAACAAACGTTGTTTTACCGGTGATATAGGGCCCAATCGCACCAATGCTTATGGTGGACGTCCTCTAAAATGGGCAACATGGGTATAAACAAATGGATGGGCTTGACTTTATATTCATGTTGCGGTCACGATTGGCTAGTATGCAGAAATATGTGACCTTAAAAATAAATAAATAAATAATTGGTTTGGTGTTTGGAAATTATAAGCAATTACTAATGTAGTTATTCAATTAAGAAATATCGAAATTAGGTAGGCTGCAATATAAATGATGGAATTTGATAGTCTACCTTATTTGACGTCAAAAATTGGGCTTCTTGTTGATTTAAGCCCAAATTGATGAGAAAATCATTAGAAACATTGTCTCTGTGTTGAACTTTCACGTTCTTTTTGTGGAGAATTAGCTGTATATTTACGGCAAATCCAGATAAATTGACTGGAAATGTTATTTGAGAATCCTGCTGTGATGACCGGGACAATATCTGAAAATAAAAAATATATTTTGAGAACATTCATAATTCCGAGAAGAATAAAAAAAAACAATATTTTTGTTACGGTATCAGTTACATTTTTGAATTTACCTTCAATCTTGCATTTAAATGGGAAATAAGATTAGATTAGTATGTGACTAGGGTGGGAATTCCAGGGTTTCCGGTTCCTAAAGCCAGCCCCGATACCCGGGAAATCTACAGCACGGAACCGGGAATGAAGCCTGGCACTGTTTGTGTATTGAATTGAAGTTTTCTGAATTGAAACTTTGTAGGATTTCGTCAGCCCTTCCACGCCCTAAATTTTTACAGTCCTGATTCCTGAAGAGCCATTTTCAACAAATCATTGTAACTCTCAACCAGTTCAGGAGGACCCCCCCCCCCCCCCCCTACTCACACACACACACACACACCACACACACACACACACACCTTCTCTTCAGCATCAAGATCTTCTTCGTCCGCTTCAAAGTTCAAACTCGTATTCATTCTCAGAATCACTAATATCACAATTCACTACCTCCTCCAACATCAACACCCTCTTCACAGCTGTCACCACTCTCCTCTGCTTAAAGCAGAGGGGACTGGTGAAGGCTGTGAAGAATGGTTGATGTTGGAGAAGGTACAGGTGATCAAACAAAGGCGAGATTGAAGCGGGTTTGGGTTTTCATACTTATCTTAGGAAAAGAACTTTTCCGTTTGGAGATGGGAAATTGCCAATGAAATATGCCCATTATCATTAAAACTAATGCGTCATGTTACCCCCGTAACTGGAATTTGCTTGATATTACCCGAGAAATTTCCCGGTTCCCGGTTCTGAAGGTAATTTCATTCCCGTTCCCGGTTCCTAGAAAACCAGGGAATATTTTGCACCCTATAATTTTGTGAGAGGTATTCTTTGTGTCACCAGTTCATAGTGACTACACAAAACGAGTCCAGTAAATTGGTTTGGACACAGTCACTGGCTCTGTATATGTATCCAGGTTAGGAACCCACATAGATGTATCTGGCCGCATGAACAGTCCTACAATGAAGCCTTTTGGTGACGTTTGGTATAAATCTCCACCTTGTTGGACCTAAAAAATGAGAACGATCGCGTAACTTTCACATGAAGATCTGTCTGAAGGTATGAAACACCTTAAGGGATCCAAGGTGACTTAGTGGACTGGGGGAGTTTTCCCTTACAATAATAGGAATTTGTTCTCAATTTATAAATCCGTAACATCACATTCTAGATAACTGGAAAGTGCTCGGGCTTTCGGAATATTTCACTAGCGGTTAAGTCTTAATCTAGTGTATGGGGCAGCTACAATAAGCGCCCTTGGTAAGAGTCCCCCACCCCCATATACACCGCTGCTACAAGGCTTCAATTGTTTTAATAACAAAGCCTCAAATTATTTTGTTAAATACAGTGTTAAATACAGTGCATTGTTTGGAAAAGCATTCGCACCAAAAATAGTCCACAATCAGGGACGTGGGAACTGTGGGAGGAGGGTGGGGTGGGGGAGCTGTGGGAGGAGGGGTGGGGGCGCAACGGGGCAAATGCAGGCCAGTTTTTCCAGGAAATGTTGAGAGAGGCCAACATCCAGAGCGGCCGAGAGCGAGGAGGGCCCGGGGCAATGTGTAGAGTGGGCATTACGGCGGGCGCGAAGCGATAAGCAGAGGATTGTGGGGGTGGGGGGGGGGGGATTCTCCATTTTCTTGGTAATATCTACTCAATTATTTCCTTACAATTTGCGTAATTTATTACCTATTAACTGTATTTCTGTGTGTTTGGTGCATTGTTTCTCCAAAGATATTCGTGACCACCACCATGCAGTGAAGACCAAAGACCGGTGGAAAACCAACAAACTGGAACAAGTGTGTTTTATATGAATGGAACCCGATCAGTAATGCCTACTCTTGACGCCTCCACCAGCGTCGGAGGCCCAAACCAAAAGCCTTGCCACGACGTTCAGCTCAGACGTATCAATGGGGGATCAACCTACACTTTTTTAAAATACCAAAAATCCCGAATCCCATTATCCCCGAGGCAATTGCCCTCCTTACCCCACCCTTTCGGTTAGTGGGTGGTATGTCACAATGCACAAAACTGTGTTTGGGACTCTTGCAGCCCTACATTACAAAAAAATGTCCTTTTTGTTCCATATTCAACAAATTTCCTCATTGGGCCGAAACAATGTTTCGGGCCAATGTAGAAATTTGTGAAATATGGAACCAAAACTTTTACATTTGTCTCGACAGCAACGGCCGTAGTTGGAACAAATCAAAGAAGGGAACCTTTAGTCACACGCACCCTTCGAGTGAGTGAGGAGTCCTCGCTCCCGTTCCTGCTAATTCCCAATAAGATTGCTGTGACCGGTTCAAAAAGATGTTGGCACTAGCGCCGGGAGGGGGGGGGGGGGGCTGCCACGGGACCCGGGGATGTTGGTGTATTAAACAAAGTATAAGTTGATCTATCGACATGCCTGAGCTGAAAGTTGTGGGAAGACTTTTAGCACGACGTGCCTCCGACGCTGGCGGAGGTGGCAAAAGGACGTAGTTGCATTACAGACCAGATTCCATTCATATAAATACCATAAAAAATAAACATAACCAAAATATTGGTCTGTTAAATGTATCTGTTTTACAATTCTCGAACAGCAATTCCATACCTATGCTGTGGTCATGAGGTAGCCACCTGTGCTTGGAAGTGACCAATAAATAAATAAATTTGTCCCTATATACCGATGAATTCTGTCTTTTGATTGGTCAGAATGCCTTGGACAAATAGCCATGACAAAGGATGCACCCAACATCCAAGGTATATGAGAGCGTGCAACGCCCAGGGTATTATAAGTTATCTCGGGCAACATCCAGGGTAGATGGAGATTTAATACCTGGATGTCGGTTTTCAACCATGAGGCGCAAGCCGAATGGTTGAAAAGGAGACATCCAGGTATAAAATCTCCATGTACCCTGGATGTTGGCCGAGATAACGACTTTGTCCCGCCTCCTAACACAGAAATAATGCCGAGATGTAAAATGTGATCCCACATTAAGTATGACTCCGGCGACGAAGTTTAAACCCCACACCGAGCCCCAGGTTTTGAACCAAACAGCGAAACAAACATCACAGCAAAACTATAAATAGACCGAGTCTATTTCCGGATCGTTCTTTATAAACCAGGTCACACATGGAGAAGTTTTTCACTTTGGTGTTTTAAAACCGTGTAAATCCAGCCTTCCAGAGTGTAATGTATATGGGACAAGCTTCACCACGTTAGATGTGTTGTGTTGTGTGTTTTATTCATGTCTTCGGGAGAATAGCTTAAACATTCACTTAAAACGACGCTGAACATGGAACATGGAAGGTGACATTTTGAATTTCGGGAACGATGTCTCACAGTTTCAGACTCCACTTGGGTTTAAACTTGAAGATTTTGAATTGAGCCGCAGTCATTGAATTTTGTAAGAGGTAGGTGGAATTAATATCATACATTTCTACGCTGACCATCGGAAACCGCAAAATAAATTATGAAGTGCGCCGAGATTTAAATTGCCCTGGTAATGTTAATTTGTTGTTGACACCGAGTCAGATTGACATTTTGTATTCTGCTCAAGCGACATCGAAGACAAACAGACGAGTTGCTCCCCTTGATGTTTTCACCCCGCAATGCGCAAAGGTATATTTGCGAACCCGATTCAATCTGTTCAGTTCTCATCGAATACGACATACAACAAGTGCTTCTACTCATAGGGCTGCAACGATGTTTTTTAATTTGTATAAGTATTCACTACAATACGACAATAAGTTGGATATAACTTAACAGTTCTAATAGGAGTTTCTGCAATCGATGTGACCCAGTCGGGGTCAAAGGTTATTTTTATCACCTGGATGTTTCTCGAGTGACAAACGGGGAACAACGGCGCGCTCTCTTATCACCCGCATGTTTGAAGATAGCCGATACCATGGCTATTTGTTTCGGTCACGTGGACCAACCAGAAGACGCGATGCATACTGATACAGGGACACAACTTTTTTAGCGCACGCGAAACATCGGGGCCGGGCCGGGGTATATCTAACTATATGGTTTAAACGAAAGCTTTCCGCGTTTGGTCGCCTCGACATAAAAATCGAACCAAAGAACACGAAAATAGTCACAAATATCATCAGATTTCCAACAGTTCAATCATAAAAATAAATTAAGAGCAAATAATAATCGTCCCCTGCGCACCAATGCGTTCTATGTGCCAGTACTCAGTAGGCTCATAGAACACATTGGAAATCAGGGGACGATATGTCAACAAAATACTGTTTACTCGTTTCCTTAACAACCCAAGGGATGTAACTCTATCTGTTGTCTTCTGCAATTATAAAAACAAAATAATTATCACGAATTTGCGTCCAAGTGATTGTGGAGCTGATAAATATGTCCACAAATTTATTTACACTATGCTTGTATTGTGTTTCGAACGGGACAACTACGTTATCTCCGCCAACATGTATGGTATATGAAGATTTAATACCTGTATGTCTCATTCAAACACTTCGGGTCTGTGAATTGTGTCTGTTATAATTCCCGATCTGCAATTAATGGGCTTTGCTCTGTTTTTGTAGAGTGAGAGTGTTATAAGGCATTCTCCAAGAAATATAAAATTAATTTATATTATTACCACTCAATCTATAAGTTACTAGTCGATTAACATAAGTTTGGAGGCCCGTTAAAACTCCATAATTTCAGTGACGTCATTCGACGGAGCCGGGCCGCGGGCGATAATGGTATAAATAGCAGTGGCGTAGATAGCTTTACGCCGGTGGAGGGTCAAGCCCAAAATTTTCCGACAGACCGAAAATTTTCCGACAGTGTAACAACAAAAATCCAAACAAACAGAAAGAGTCTGTTGTTTACTGCAAATGTACTGAAAATTGGTCTTTTTTACCCCAAATTTACCCAAAATGGCATGTTTTTATCCCCAAAGCCAGCATTTTAATGCTATTAGGCATAAATTCGCCTAAAATGGTCCAAAAAAATTTCCGACAAAACTTATGGTGGCCCCCCCCCCCTTATCTACGCCACTGATAAATAGCCATTAGCGGCCCGCGGCCCGGCTATTTTTAGATTCCATGGTCTAATGAATTACTCCCATTCGGATGACGTCCCTTTGTATTTCTGAACTGAAGTCGAACGCACGATCGAAACAGAAATATCGAACCGACTTTAGTGATTATTTCTTCCAGCAATTCCCTCGTGAGGTTAGCTGTAACAGGGAGTTGCAATAATAGTAATAACATGATTGTTTTCAGGCATCATGATTCATTAGCGACCCTGCAGCAATGATGAACAGCCCTTGGGCTTATTAACGCCCCTCGACTTCGTCTCGAGCCTTTAATAAACCCTCGGGCTGTTCATCATTGCTGCAGGGCCGCTAATGAACCATAATGCCCTCCAAAATCATGTTATTGTTATATTAACAGAACCATAGGACAAGTGGAGTAAAAACAGAGCAGAAAATAATTATCACTTAATCTGCTGAGTATTTTTAAAGGATAATTCCATCTAATCTAATCTTAGCTGCTGTGAAGCAGTCATGACCAGATTTAATAAAAAAATTCACGACAATTTGACTCCAGAAATCAATGGCCAAAAACTTGTACAGGGGAAGCTGGGTAATAGTGCCCAGATTATACGGTACCTTTTAGTGGATAGATCAATTCATGCTTCCCATGGGTTTTCGATCGCTGGATTTCGAGTTACCTCCCTTATAACATAGAACTCTCCGAATCATGAAATGTTTTACAAACACCGATCTTGCAAAACAATTGCCGATTCTCAGTAAACAACGCAAAATTTTGCCTCCAAACATGTCCATTTAATTATACTCAGATGTCGAGTTTGAAGTCGATCGAGTCTGTATAGGCTTGGGCGATTGGGTACATCACTGTAAACATAAGCGACAAATAGATTAACCCTTTACCCAACGTAACGGTAAAAACCGGCCAGCACTATTCTCAAAAATCGCCAATTAATTTTCATTATTTTTTCATTTTTTTTGTCTAAAAAACAAAGGTTATGACCCCTCGTTGGAACGAGCTCGTCGAGCTCGTTCCAACGAGGGGTCATAATCTATGTTTTTGAGACAAAAATTGAAAAAAAGGTTAGTTATACAAGAATTTTTTTTTGCAAGTGTCGTCTGCTTTTCGTGTTAGGTGAAGGGTTAACTCAAATTAGGGTAAGATAAGATTCTAGAGGCGAGATATTTGCTGTCCTGAACAGGAATATCTTCCAGCCTGGGCAGGAATATCTGCAGTAGCATGCTAGGAGTTAAACCCCTCTTTTGGCACTTTGGGTCTCTAGCACAGTGCCAGTGAGATGAGTTCTGACATCTGCAATACAGACATAAAAAAACCCACTAACCTCAGTTGCCAGCATGTGGAGATACTCGATCAGAGTACACTGACCTTTAGGGGCGCGGTGGTTTTGCGGTAACCTGTTCTCGTCAGATCACCGAAGTTAAGCAACGTCGAGCCCGGTTAGTCCTCGGATGGGTGACCGTCTGAGCGATCGATTCGGACTCCCGCGCTGTGTCCCTGGGCAAGGCACTTAACCCCCATTGTCCATATGGGAGCACGATGATGTTGTGTGCTAAGGCGTACTGCACGTCGATGGTGCGCATGTCTTCAACCAATCTAACCCTACCTGTACTGCAGTGCGGAGTTACGATGTTGGGGAGCTGGCAGCTGCTCGTCGTTGCTCGGTGGTTCTCTTCGGGTACTCCGGCTTCCTCCACACGTAAAACTGTCACGGTTATGATTAGCCATTGTGCATAAGTATGCTACCTTAAACAAAAAATAAATAATACACTAACCTTTCCATCCAGTATATTTGGATCTTCCTTTCCTCCATAATCTGAAGAACCAACAGGCCACAGTAACAGACTTTTGCACAACCGAATCTGAAAAATAAAAACTTGACTCAACTCACGTAGCAGTCATTATCACTTACACACATTAGAATCAGGAGTGTATCAAACATTTCAAACCTGGAGTGGGGCGGAGAAGAGCGGGGTCGTAGGAGGGCACCCCTACACTGATATATATTAGTGGGGCATGGTGCATGACCCTATTGTCGTGGTAGGAACACAATTCACAAATCTATTTTGGGGCCTAACGCACCTACACGTTCAGAAAAAATGCACATTAAAATTAATTTGTTTGATTGGTTAACCCCTTACCTACACGAAAAGCAGACGACACTTACAAAAAAATATTCTTGAATAACTATTTTTTTCATTTTTTGTCTCAAAAACATAGGTTATGACCCCTTATTGGAACGAGCTCGACGAGCTCGTTCCAATGAGGGGTCATAACCTATGTTTTTGAGACAAAGATTAAAATATATTGAAAATTCATTGGCAATTTTTGTGAATAGCGCTGGCCGGTTTTGGCCGTTACGTTGTGTAAATGGTTAAAAAGAGACCTGCTAACGAATGCTTAGGGTAGAGGTGCTCTAAGGGGAGAGGGGCATAGGTACACTACTGATTACTAAGGCGGACATGAAGTTTTGACCGGATCACAACTAGATCGTGATTTGGTCAATATTTTCTACCAGTTTCCCCCACCTAAACACCACAGAACCTCACCTGTCGAACAATAAATGCGAGAACAACGAATCTTAGAGGCTTTTGGTTTTCTTTATCAGCTTCCATTTTTTTTAGTTTGCAGCTCTTTACAATTGTTAATGTGTTTTCATCAGGTCGCGATCTATTCAAGAAATAGCCTACACGAGTGAGATAGGAACCTTGTTAATTGACTTGCCACACGCATCCAACAATTTCAAGGAAGATAACTTTATCGAAAGTCAATTTTCACGACGATAAAAATTAGGGATACTTGTTAATTAAATAGTCACTTTGTCAATGAACAGTTTTCAGTTAACTGTAGTATTCAATTTACTAGATGTTCTGTCATTCTCCTGTGTTCTAGTGATAAATTGTGTGCATTTATTCTATTATATCTTGCTGGACAGAGCTCATAGAGCGCTGTCAAACAAGATATCATGAATTAAATGATCGTAATGGATACGAGCCAAGATAGGTCTTTTAACATAGAGAATTCGATGGCTCTCACCGAGACAAGATAAGCGTTTTAACATAGGGAATTCCATGGCTCTCACCGAGACAAGATAGGCATTTTAACATAGGGAATTCAATGGCTCTCACCGAGACAAGATATGCGTTTTAACATAGGGAATTCGATAGCTCTCACCGAGACAAAATAGGCCTTTTAACATAGGGAATTCGATGGCTCTCACCGAGACAAGATAGGCGTTTTAACATAGGGAATTCGATGGCCCTCACCGAGACAAGATAGGCGTTTTAACATAGGGAATTCAATGGCTCTCACTGAGACAAGATATGTCTTTTAACATAGGGAAATGGATGGCTCTCACTGAGACAAGATAGGTCTTTTAACATAGGGAATTCGATGGCTCTCACCGAGACAAGATAGGTCTTTTAACAGAGGGAATCCGATGGCTCTCACCGAGCCAGGATAGGTATTTTAACATAGGGAATTCGCTGGCTCTCACCGAGACAAGATAGGTCTTTTAACATAGGGAATTCGATGGCTCTCACCGAGCCAGATAGGTCTTTTAACATAGGGAATTCGATGGCTCTCATCGAGACAAGATAGGTCTTTAAACATAGGGAATTAGATGACTCTCAGCGAGACATGATAGGTCTTTTAACTCAGGGAATTCGATGGCGCTCACTGAGACAAGATAGGTCTTTTAGCATAGGGAAATTCGATGGCTCCCATTGAGACAAGATAGATCTTTTAACATAGGGCATTCGATGACTCTCACTGAGACAATGTAGGTCTTTAAACATAGGGAATTCGCTGAGTAATTCTTTGATAAATTTACCCCTTTACCTAACACGAAAGGCAGACGACACTAGTCTTGCAAACGAATTTCTTGAATAACTAATTTTTTTCGTTTTTTGAAACATAAACATAGCTTATGACCCCTTATTGGAACGAGCTCGTTGAGCTCGTTCCAATGAAGGGCCGTAAGTATGTTTTTGAGACAAAACATGAAAAAATAAAGAAAATTGACTGGTGATTTTTTTAATATCGCTGGCCGTTTTTTACGTTACGTTGTGTAAATTGTAAAGGGTTAACTATTCTTTATTCATTTACCAGGAGTTTACTCTATAATCTCTCTACATGCAGTTAACAGGTCAAATTTGTACAAATTTGACGTTATGTTATGTGGTTTTGTGTTTGTAACTTATATTAAAGTAACAGGGATATAAAATTAGTATATATCCAATTAAGTGGGATCGACTGTACTGTATTAATAATTGGTTATTATTATTTATTGGGGTTTAACGACACTTTCGAGTCAGGGTCACCTGATGTCGGACAGTTTTACGGGCGGAGGAAGCCGGAATACCCGAAGAGAACCACCGAAGAGCGGCGGGCAACTCTCAGACTCCCCAACGTACTAACTCCGCACAAGCAGGGTTAGCATGGTTGATTCAAGTGTACCATCGACATGCAGTACGCCTTATGCCATCGTACTCCCACGTGGGCAATTGGGATCAAGTGCCTTGACCAAGAACACAACGCAGTTACCATTGGTGGGGATCGAACCGTGGACTTTTCGGTTTGAAGACCAATGCCGTAACCATTGAGCCACCGAGCTCCCATTAACCCTTTACTTAACATGGAAAGCAGACGACACTTGCAAAAACATTATTGAATAACTAATTTTTTTCATTTTTTGTCTCAAAATCATAGGTTATGATCCCTCGTTGGAACGAGCTCAACGAGCTCGTTCCAACGAAGGGTCATAACCTATGTTTTTGAGACAAAAAATGAAAAAATAATGAAAATTAATTGGAGATTTTTTAGAATAGCGGTGGCCGGTTTTGGCCGTCACGTTGGGTAAAGGGTTAACAGATGAGTAAATTTGACTTCATACTTGCGGTGTGAGCATGATATAACCTTGTATGCTAAAAAGAAAAGATATCCTCTACATATTATAGGAATGAGTGGTACTTATACTCACCAAATCAAAAAGACTCGAATCATAGGTATATCCGTCATTAGCGAAATACAAAACACCCTTAGCATGTTCCCCCGAAATCTCTGTTCTCAGCCAGTCGAGTCCAACATTCATTGCCATCTCTGATGTTGTTCCATTGCTGACAAGGTGCGTGTATGAACTGATGCCACAATGTTCCAAAACATTGGTCACTGATGGTGAACTCATGGACCCATTCTGTACAACAATCCAGTGAAGGTAAGAAACTTGACTGAGAGTTTGACAAAGTTTGGTTAAGTCAGCCATCTGTGTTCTTCTTTCCTTTGTTGGTGTAATTACATACACAATTTGATGGACATTCTGACCACTAAGTGACATGCTACTGAAGTCTGTAAACGAAAAGTTCTGTTATAATTTTATTTATTTAGAGGGGGGGGGGGGGGGGGGTCGCGGTGCAAGGCAACAGATATATTTCTTTTGTTCAAGGTGACGCCAGGATTCCCCCGACGCGGGGGTGATGGTTCCCGATAGGCAGCTAGCTAGAGAGTCCCCGACCATGATTCGGTCGGTCCTGGTGGGTGAAATTATTGTTTTAATTGGGTAAACGTCGCAATATGGGTTTGAGGGAGTCTAAACGAAAGGTAAAAAGACAACAAAAAAAAAAAAAAAAAAAAAGAAGAAAATTGTGGCTTGAGGAAATAGAGTATCCAAACCAGGTGTCATGGCGATTCGCCGTGATACCTGTTTTTGATACCCTAGTTCCAGAAGCCGTAAATTTAATAAGTACGATATAACTCACAACAGAGACGAAATGTGTGTCGCCCAATGATTGTGCAGAACATTTCTGTTATCTGACTAAAATAGAACTCTCCCAATGTAAATAACTCTGCCTGTGTCACAGTGATTATATGCCCATCGGGTTATTTCTATTGTGCACGCGTATCTTGTCCTTCGATCGGGAGTATTATCTCTATCCGTGTGGTGTTTGCATAATTCTATCTCCCTGACGAATTTGGCCGATTTACCCGACGGGAAGGGGGAGGGGGCTAACCCTCTCCGATGGGGCATAGCTTCCCTGATGCCTCGCCACCCCTGTTTTGTTCCTGTCACAGTAACAGGTACCAACAGCTATATGGCTACCATTCTGTACTCGGTACCTGACAAAAGGTTTGGTCTATTAGTATAGTATGCCATCACTCGGAGCAACCGTATGTATCTTTTGTCCATAGTCCGCTATGGCAACAGGGGTGTGTTAATTGGATATAATCCACATATTACTTGCATCTGTACATGTTGGTGGCACGGTAGCTCAGTGTTATGATTACTGGACTTCAAACAGAGGGGTTCACGGTTCAAACATGACCAGTCTTAACTGCGTTGTGTCCTTGGGCAGGAAACTTTCTCCCGATTGCACACTTGGGCGGTACAGTGACTCTGTGTACTGCACGCCGTTGATACATTTGCCTTCAGCTAATACTAACCTTGCATGTGCGGAGTTAGTACGGTAAATAAATAAATAAATAAATAAATAAATAAATAAATAAATAAATAAATAAATAAAGCTTACGCATCGCTGATGCGGGGTCGAATTTTTGCGCACCTGTAAGGATTGTCATTATAAGAAAATCAAATTCAATGATACTTTCAAGTTATCACGTTAACGAGCTGAAAACATGAAAAAATAAACTAATTAAGGGCCATAACTCCACCAGTATGGCCGAACAAACCGTGCCAGTTTTCAAACTTATACAAGACAATGTTAAGAAATTCTAACTTACCGGATATTGACCAAATATATTGATATTTGTTCAAGCTACCGCGCTCACGAGCTGAAAACAAGCAACAATTAACCAACTGAGGGCCGTAACTCCTCTCAGTATGGTCGAACCGTTCCAGTTTTCAAACTCCTTCAAGACATTATTAAAAATGGCTCACATTCCAAAGATATTGACCAAATCCATTGGTATTTGTTAAAGTTACTGCGCTAACAAGCTGAAATGAGGCAAAAATTAACTAATTAAGGGTCATAACTCCACTCAATATGGCCAAACCACACCGGGTTTTAAACTCGTTCAAGACATTGTTAAGAAAGTCTCACATACCAAATATTGACCAAATCCATTCATATTTGTTAAATTATCGTGCTAACAAGAAAGGTTACGCCGGACGGACCTCATGCTCCGTCCGCCCATCCACTCGCACACCAACTTCTTTTAAAACCATACCAAAAAATATATAGAATATACCCATAGTAGCTTGGTGTACCAAATGTTCACCACGAGTGGTGAAGTGGTGTTAACCGCGTGCCTTTGGCGCGCGGTTAACACCACTTCACCACGTGTGAAAAACTTCGTGTCGGATAGTTTAACGGGTGGAGGATGCCGGAGTACCCGGAGAGAACCACCGAAGAACGGCGAGCAACTGTCAAACTCCCCAACGTATTACCTCCTACAAGCGGGGTTAGCATTGCTTGACGACAAATGCACCATCGACGTGCAGTACTCCTTAGTACACAGCGCCACCGTGTCCAAATGGTGATATTCGAGCAACCCGATTTTTTTCCTAACGGACAACACAAAATATTCCGACAGATATGGTCAGGGGGCGAACAGCACCTCCCTTCCGTCATGTCATTACTTTTGAGTCTGCCTCTGCATCAGTCTACAAAATAAGTTCAAACTTTATCTCGCCAATCCCAACTACACCACCCTTTTACATTCTCCGTAAATAAAATAAAATAAAACGGCACTGATAGAGGTGGACCGGCACCGATAACTAGTCTGGTATGGACTTTTTAGTTAACATCACAACGGTCCTCAGTTCGAACCAAACAGCCTAAAATTGGAGGTGCATTCTCCCGTGTGTTATCAAATGGACGAAAATGTCAGTTCCATTTATACCACTCCCACCTCATCCCAAAGGCCACGAAAGAGACCTTTTATCAAAATAGTTTATAGAAATAGTTTATAAAAAAGTTTTAACCCCCTCCCCCCCCCCCCAAAAAAAAAAAAAAAAACTAGATTAACCTGATCACTGAGTATCACTGAGTGGTCAGGACACGTCGGCTCAGCTTGTGAGCCACATTTGACCACTCTTGCTTGAACAGTTCACATATCATGTGACCTGACAGACACAAAACGCCGGCACTGACTATTAGACCCCCCCCCCCCCCCCCCATCCGATTCACTGTGGTAAAAATGGTTCGACTCTGCACACACTACACACTATTTATTTATTTATTTATTGGAGTCTAACGACACTTTCGACAGCCAGGGTCACCTGTTGTCGGACAGTTTTACGTGTGGAGAAAGCCGGAGTACCCGGAAAGAACCACCGAGCAACGACAAGCAACTGTCAGACTCCCAACGTACTAACTTCACACAAGCAGGGTTAGCATTGGTTGACGACAAGTGCACCATCGGCGTGCAGTATGCCTTAGTACACAACGCCACCGTGCCCCCCCTCCCTCCCCAAGTGAGTGGGCAATTGGGATTAAGTGTCTTGCCCAAGGACACAACGATGCTGCCGCACGTGGGATTCGAACCGAGGAACTATCGGCTTGCAGCCTGCATCTCTACCAACTGTACTGCACACTACTTACCTCTGATGGAAGCTACTGTGATGTACATTAACACTACAATCATTACAAACACAGCATCCCGCTTGTATTTATTGTAACCATTAGCACCTAAAAGAACAAAGTGGGTTCATGAAAATATTAACCGTTTGACTAACACAAATGGAAAACGATTCTTGCGAAAAATACTTGAATAACTGAAATTTTTCACTTGTTTCTTTTTTTATGACTTAAAACATAACTTATGAGACGTCACTGGAACGAGTTTGTTCATGGGTCGCCCAAGGTCTGGGGTGGGGTTGGGGAGGGGTCGGGAAGCCACAATGCCCCACTGGGGGGGGGGGGGTAGCACCACATCCTCCCTGTCGGGGAAACTGTCTTCTGCATTGTGTGCTTGTCGGGGAATACCCTAGGCCCCGATAGGAGTATTCCCCGACAAGCCCACAATAAAGAAGGCACTCCCCACCGCCAGGGAAATTCTACCGTCACCACTGGGTTTGTTACTCCTTTATACCATGACTGCTGTGTGTATTCAACGTTACCCGATACATACATGCAATGAGAAATACATATAGAATATACCCATAGTAGCTTGGGGTACCAAATGTTCACAACGAGTGGTGAAGTGGCGTGTTAACCGCGAGCCTTGGGCGCGCGGTTAAGACCACTTCACCACGAGTGGTGAACATTTGGTACACCAAGCTACTTTGGGTATATTTTATTTATACCATGATCGTCAGATCATTAAGAGTCGCTACTATTTTTACTGAACAGCAGACATACATACGTGCGAATCTGTTTTTGTTTACATGAGCATCGGTGGGCGGTACTTCCGCTGCCAAATTTTATCGCCGAAACGAAATGGAAAAACGAAACAGAGCCTTTTTCGTTTTAATAACATAATAACATACTATTTCGAGTTAAGAGTGCTTTATTAACACGAGACAAGGCATGTTTTTTGGCATCTTATGAGGTAAACTCATTTAAAAACGTAATAAATAATTGCCACTTTCATTTCACTCTTCGCGTGAAACTACTACAGCAACTACTACAATCACAACTACTACACCAATAACTACTACAGCAACTACTACAATCACAACTACTACACCAATAACTACTACAGCAACTACTACAATCACAACTACTACACCAATAACTACCACAGCAACTACTACAATCACAACTACTACACCAATAACTACTACAGCAACTACTACAATCACAACTACTACACAATCACTACTACAGCAACTACTACAATCACAACTACTACACCAATAACTACTACAGCAACTACTACAATCACAACTACTACACCAATAACTACTACAGCAACTACTACAATCACAACTACTACACCAATAACTACTACAGCAACTACTACAATCACAACTACTACACCAATAACTACTACAGAAACTACTACAATCACAACTACTACACCAATAACTACTACAGCAACTACTACAATCACAACTACTATACAATCACTACTACAGCAACTACTACAATAACAACTACTACACCAATAACTACTACAGCAACTACTACAATCACAACTACAACACCAATGACTACTACAGCAACTACTACAATCACAACTACTACACCAATAACTACTACAGCAACTACTACAATCACAACTACTACACCAATAACTACTACAGAAACTACTACAATCACAACTACTACACCAATAACTACTACAGCAACTACTACAATCACAACTACTACACAATCACCACTACAGCAACTACTACAATCACAACTACTACACCAATAACTACTGCAGCAACTATTACAATCACAACTAATACACCAATAACTACTACAGAAACTACTATAATCACAACTACTACACCAATAACTACTACAGCAACTACTACAATCACAACTACTACACCAATAACTACTACAGCAACTATTACAATCACAACTACTACACAATCACTACTACAGCAACTACTACAATCACAACAACTACAGCAATAACTACTACAGCAACTACTACAATCACAACTGCTACACCAATAACTACTACAGCAACTACTACAATCAAAACTACTACACCAATAACTACTACAGCAACTATTACAATCACAACTACTACACAATCACTACTACAGCAACTACTACAATCACAACTACTACACAATCACTACTACAGCAACTACTACAATCACAACCACTACACAATCACTACTACAGCAACTACTACAATCACAACTACTACACCAATAACTACTGCAGCAACTATTACAATAACAACTACTACACCAATAACTACTACAGCAACTACTACAATCACAACTACTACACCAATAACTACTACAGCAACTACTACAATCACAACTACTACACCAATAACTACTACAGCAACTACTACAATCACAACTACTACACAATTACTACTACAGCAACTACTACAATCACAACTACTACACAATCACTACTACAGCAATTACTACAATGACAATTACTACACAATCACTACTATAGCAATTACTACAATCACAACTACTACACCAATAACTACTACAGCAACTACTACAATCACAACTACTACACCAATAACTACTACAGCAACTACTAAAATCACAATTACTACACAATCACTACTACAGCAACTACTACAATCACAACTACTACACCAATAACTACTACAGCAATTACTACAATCACAACTACTACACCAATAACTACTTCAGCAACTACTACAATCACAACTACTTCACCAGTAACTACTACAGCAACTACTACAATCACAACTACTACACAATAACTACTACAGCAACTACTACAATCACAACTACTACACAATCACTACTACAGCAATTACTACAATCACAACTACTACACAATCACTACTATAGCAATTACTACAATCACAACTACTACACCAATAACTACTACAGCAACTACTACAATCACAACTACTACACCAATAACTACTATAGCAATTACTACAATCACAACTACTACACCAATAACTACTACAGCATCTACTACAATCACAACTACTACACCAATAACTACTACAGCAATTACTACAATCACAACTACTACACCAATAACTACTACAGCAATTACTAAAATCACAACTTCTACACCAATAACTACTACAATCACAACTACCACACCAATAACTACTACAGCAACTACTACAATCACCACTATTACACCAATAACTACTACTACAGCAACTACTACAATCACAACTACTACACCAATAACTACTACAGCAACTACAACAATCACAACTACTACACAATCACTACTACAGCAACTACTACAATCACAACTACTACACAATCACTACTAAAGCAACTACTACAATCACAACTACTACACAATCACTACTACAGCAACTACTACAATCACAACTACTACACCAATAACTACTGCAGCAACTATTACAATAACAACTACTACACCAATAACTATTACAGCAACTACTACAATCACAACTACTACACCAATAACTACTACAGCAACTACTACACCATCCATTGCACCCACAACACCAACTACCACAACGACTACAACAACTACTACTGCACCAGCCATCACACCTGCAACAGTAACAATCACAACTACTACACCAACAACTACTATAATAACTATTGCATCAACCTAACGCCATCAATCTTGATAACATTGCAACGCCAACGGAATCAAGTATGACACCAACCACCACAACACCAGCATCAAAAACTACCATAGCAATATCTACCACAGTCACAACACCATCTTCAGTAATAATTACTACAGCAACGACTAATACAACCCCAACAACTAGTACACCAACCACTACTATGTCAACAACTTCTACTCCAACCACTACACCAACAATTGCATCTGGCACACCAATCAATTAACGTGCTAAGCAATTACAATAACAAACATTAACCCTTTACCCAACGTAACGGTCAAAACCGGCCAGCGCCATTCTCAAAAATCGCCAATTAAGTGTCATTATTTTTTCATTTTTTGTCTCAAAACGATAGGTTATGACCCATCATTGGAACGACCTCGTCGAGCTCGTTCCAATGAGGGGTCATAACCTATGGTTTTGAGACAAAAATGAAAAAAATTAGTTATTCAAGAATAATTTTTGCAAGTGTCGTCTACTTTTCATGTTGGGTAAATTGTTAACATACCGCCCACTACAGCTACCACAGCAACAACCTCATCTACAACAGAAACCATTATATCTACAACACCATCAACCACTCTTACAGCAACACCTATTAGGCTACTCCACGGACACCACACCAAGTACTAGACCAACCGCTACCACTACCACACTAACAACCATGTCAAAACCACCAAACAAAACAACTAGAAAAAAAACTAACCAACAACCCCCTTGCATGGAGCTGGCGTATATTCCTGCGCAGACGAGGGAATCTCCTGTTGCGAAACTAAGTATATTTTGGGCACTTGAATCCAAATTGGCGACTGTAAATTGAATCAACATTTCAGTTAATGATTTCTCGTGTTAAATTTTCGCGAATTTTCCATAAAATCTAGTCATGACTACTTTAAAACAGCCATGACTTGATTTGATAAAAATATTTTAAAAATACTGAGCGGGTTTGTTACAACGCCGCATAATGTTACACCAACGCATAATGTTACAAAAAATGTAGTAAACAACCGATAATGTTATAAACTCCGCATAATGTTATAACTTTTTTCAACCCGTTATGTTATAAAAATCGACGCATAATGTTATAACTTTTTTCAACCCGTTATGTTACAACAAATTAACCGATAATGTTATAACTTCTGTATACTAATTCCAGTTACAGCTATTGCAGATGGACTTTACCACTTACCATATATTGCCGCATAAAGGTATGTAAAATTTATACTAAAGGTTTCTGCTCTGTTTAAGGCGAGGAGACACCCCCACCCCCAACTCCCGGGGATTTATAGAATGACCTAGTCATGTTACGTAGACGCGGATTATCCTGGTAACTCAATCGTGTGACGTCATTACCATGATCGTGCGGTGCCCAACACGGTGAAGGCGGGGGTGGTGGGGGAGGGGTGCTATTTTATCCGGTTGGAACGTTTACCAACATGCGTAGTCTCCACTTCCAGAAATGTAGTGTACCATAGTCCACTGACGCCTTTGGGGATGGGCAAATGCCCCTGTTTCTGCTTGTTTTGGGCATCTAAACTCATTTGTCGCATATTTCTTAGTCATAAGAATATCTTATTGTTCATTAATTTGACATTTTAACAACAAACAGTGAACAAAAATGAGGTGGAGTTAAAAGTTAAAAGAGGTAAAAAAGTTGGATGGAGCGACGTACAGCGAGCGATGTGGCAGGTTGGTAGTGTCGCACGGAATCCGAAGAATAAGATGCGACACTGGGTAGGAAGAGGAATGGGGTTTAGGAGGATTAAAAGGGGTGGGCAGGGATTAGGCTGAGGAAGAGAAGAGGTCATGAATTAGTACATCAGGGTGATTGTGCAGAGAAAGCTATCTGAGAATACTGTAAGAGAGTAGTGCTAGACGGTATGATAATATAGATGGTGGAGATGTTGGAAGAAGTGGAAGTGATGAATTTGGGAAAACAGGTTCTGGAAAAGGCGGAATCACTAGAACTGGCAGTATAGGGAGAAGGAGGAGATTATGGAGGAGGAGATGTGTTGATGTTGGTGTTGTGGCGGTGTTGGTGATGGTGTTTAGTAGTTATGTATGTTGAAAATGAGCCATTTTGTAGGACCCCGGGGCAGGACACCGGAAGTTACGTCATGTCACGTGATTGGACGGTCATATTGGGTTGTCATGATAGTGCACGTGGGTGGCCAGGTTGTGATGTCGTTATCATGGTAATAGGTGGTAGGAGTGCGTATGCGCAGCGCGTGTTGTTATGGGGACACGTGCTCCGTCTCAACCCTAACAACCCGACAATAGATATCGAATTAATCCAAACAACACGACAATCTTCAGGAAACTGACCAAACACTCCTGAAAACACTCCCAAATAAAGGTAGGATAATATCCTTAATGAGGGTATGAGACGTATGAAGAGATACTCATTGCGCTCATTTTCATAGCTTTCATTTTGAGACGTATGATTTTGCGCGCATCGTGCTCATTTTCATAGCTTTCATTGCTTCATACGACGAAAAGGGGGATTCCGTGGGTTTAGTATCCTTAAAATATAGGATAGTATCGTTACCTAATGTCCGACCATATAATGGACGCATAATTTATCACAGAAATGGGTTTATTACAATAATGGTTGGTTTATTACAATAGTGTTTTTTTAACTGAGAGATAAACTGGAAAGGGAGGCGCCGTTCCTGTCCACGGAGCCCTACTGCTCCTTGCCCCTGGAGCACCTGAAGTCCCGGTCCCTCGAGTTTCTGGCGAGTTACTAAATCAGTACTGGCAGGATTCGGGAGTGTTTTCGGGAATGTTTTGGACAGTTTCCTGAAGATTGTCGGGTTGTTTGGATTAATTCGATATCTATTGTCGGGTTGTTAAGGGTGAGACGGAGCACGTGTCCCTATAACAACACGCGCTGCGCATACGCACTCCTACCACCTTTTTTCATGATAATGACATCACAACATGGCCACGCACGTGCACTATCATGACAACCCACATGACCGCCCAGTCACGTGACATGACGTCACTTCCGGGGTCCTACAAAATGGCTCATTTTCAACATACATAATTACTCAACACCATCACCAACACCGCCAAAACACCAACACAACTCCTCCTCCACGATCTCCTCCTTCTCCCTATACTGCCTGTTCTAGTGATTCCGCCTTTTCCAGAACCTGTAATCCCAAATTCATCACTTCCACTTCTTCCAACATCTCCACCATCTATATTATCATACCGTCTAGCACTACTCTCTTATAGTATTCTCAGATAGCCTTCTCTGCACAATCACCCCGATGTACTAATCCATGAACTCCTCTCTTTCTCAGCCTAATCCCTGCCCACCCCTTTCAATTCTCCTAAACCCCATTCCTCTTCCTACCCAGTCTCGCATCTTATTCTTCGGCTTCCGTGCGACACTACCAACCCGCCGCATCCACCATATGTACCTCGCTCCATCCAACTTTTTGACCTCTTTTAACTCCACCTCATTTTTGTTCACTGTTAGTTGTTAAAATGTCAAATTAATGAACAATAAGATATTCTTATGACTAAGAAATATGCGACAAATGAGTTTTAGATGCCCAAAACAAGCAGAAACAGAGGCATTTGCCCATCTCCAAAGGCGTCAGAAGACTATAATACACTACATTTCTGGAAGCGGAGATTACGCATGTTGGCAACGTACCAACCGGATAAAATAGTACCCCTCCTCCATCACCCCCCCCCCTCCCCGCCTTCACCATGTTGGGCACTGGATGATCATGGTAATGACGTCACACGATTGAGTTACCAGGATAATCCGCGTCTATGTAATGTGACTAGGTCATTCTATGATAAATCCCCGGGAGTTGGGGGAGGGAGGGGTGTCTCCGCGCCTTAACCAGAGCAGAAACCTTTAGTATAAATATTACGCACCTTTATGCGGCAATAAATGGTAAGTGGTAAAGTCCATCTACAAAAGCTGTAACTGGAATTAGTATACAGAAGTTATAACATTATCTGTTAATTTGTTGTAACATAACGGGTTGAAAAAAGTTATAACATTATGCGTCGATTTTTATAACATAACGGGTTGAAAAAAGTTATAACATTATGCGGAGTTTATAACATTATCGGTTGTTTACTACATTTTTTGTAACATTATGCGTTGGTGTAACATTATGCGGCGTTGTAACATTATCGGTTGTAACAGGGTTGAGAGTTAAAACGACTACGTAAACTGCGAAAGGTACCATATCAGCTACACACCCACTTAACCCTTTACCCAACATAGAGAATATCAAAATTTATTATTTTAATTACTATTTTTTTTTTAAATTTTCAAAAAAATTCAATAAAAACATATCATGTGACCCCTCGTTGGAACGAGCTCGATGAGCTCGTTCCAATGAGGGGTCACATGATATGGTTTTGTTGAAATATTTCGAAAAAGTAATTTTTTTCAACTGCTCAATTTGAAAATTACGCGGGCGCATGCGGGAGATTCGTTAGGTAAAGGGTTAATCATCTATAACACCAATAATTACAACACCACTGACTACAGCTACTACATCAACCATTACAGCTACCACATCGACCTTATTATTATTTATTTATTGGTGTTTAAGGTCACATATTTCTGCACAATGGCTAATCATGACCATGACAGTTTTACAGGTGGAGGAAGCCGGAGTACCCGGAGAGAACCACCGAGCAACGGCGAGCAACTGTCAGCTCCCAATATACTAACTCCACACAAGCAGGGTTAGCATTGGTTGAAGACAGGTGCACCATCGACGTGCAGGACGCTTTAGTACACAGCGTCACCGTGCCCCAACATGGGCAATGGGGGTGAAGTGTCATGCCAAAGGACACAACGCGGTTGCCGCAGGTGGGATTCGAACCGAGGACCTCTCGGCTTGCAGCCTGCACCTCTACCTACTGAGCCACCGCGCCCCCCACCACATCATCAACTAGTACAGCTGCTATATCAACATTGGTAACTCAACCAACAACCACAGCAACTATACCATCTACTACATCAGCCATTACATCTACAACACCAACCATCATAACTACCACTGTAACTGCTCCATTAAAACTACAATTTATTTATTCATTGGTGTTTAAAAGTCGCATATTTCTGCACATTGGCTAGTTGTAACCGCAGCATGGAGATAAAGTCAAGTTTAGTCAACCGTTTATACCCATGTTGCCAATTTCAGAGGACTTCCACTACAAGCATTGGTGACTGGGTCCCTTTTTACCTGTAAAACAGATTGTCTACCACAGTAAGCAAGCACTGCTTTACTTCCTGTGGTTCTCACGGCGGTTGGGTCGAAAACTACAATATCAACCTGCACAACCACTTCACCAACAACCACGGCATCAACCAATATCGTGACTAAATCAAATACACCAACCCCTGCAATACCAACCACTACAACTATTACGCCAACAAGGAAGCACCGTGGCTCGACGGTTTCTGCATTGGACTTCAAACCGAAAGGCCCACGGTTCGAATCCTACCAGGGGTAACAGAGTTGTGTCCTTGGGCAAGGCACTTAATCCCGTTGCCCACGTGGGGGCGCGGTGGCGCTGTGTAATGAGGCGTACTGCGCGTCGAAGGTGCACTTGCCTCCACTGAACGCTAAACCTGCTTGAGCAGAATGAGTACGTTGGGGAGCCTCACAGTTGCTGACCGTTGCTCGGTGGCTTTCTCCGGGTACTCCGGCTTTCTCCATTCGTAATACTGTCCGACACGAGGCGACACTGGCTGTCGAAAGTGCCGGTAAGCCCCCCCCCCCCAACCCCCCACCACCCCCCCAAAAAAAACCCCAATGGTTACGCCAACAACACCACTAATCAGAACAATGATTAAAACAACTACACCGCCAACAACTACAACTACAATACCAACCACTTCAACTATAATACCAGCAACTACAATACCAATCAGTACAACGCCAATCACTACAACCCCGACACCGGCAACCACAACATCAACCACTACACAACCACAACACAACCACATCAACCACTACACAACCACATCATCAACCACTACACAACCACAACATCAACCATTACACAACCACAACATCAACATCAACCACTACACAACCACATCATCAACCACTACAAAACCATATCATCAACCACTACACAACCACAACATCAACCACTACACAACCACAACCACATCATCAACCAAGATAAGGACTACACCAACAGCCACAAGCTCTGTACCAATCTCTAGAACTATTACACTACAATGACTTAACAAATTTACTACACATTTTACATCACTTACGTTGGCTCTAATGGAGATGGGAGATAGTGGTTTGGAGGGGGGGGGGGGAGGGCTTATGTTGGAAGATAATATTGGTGGTTTTGGGACTAGTGGACTGCAGACAGTGGTTTGGAGACTATTGGGGACTAAAGATAGTGGTGGTTTTATGGACTGAACATAGTCATGGGTAGGAAATTATGTCGGGAGATAGTGGTTGTCTGGGGATTTGGGGTGTTGAGACAGAAGGCAGTGATGGTCTGGGACTGGAGACAGGATTCTTTGGTGACTTATGTTGGAATATAGTAGTGATTTGGGGATTGGAGACAGTGGTAGTTTGCGAGCTTATCGTCGCCTGAGTGCTAGAATGTTCTATGTCCCATAGGGGACATAGAACATTCTAGAACTCAGTCGACGTTATGCTGGAAGATAATGGTGGTTTGGGGACTTGGGGTATTGAGACTGAAGGTAGTGGTGGTCTGGGGCTGGAGACACGTTTCTTTGGTGACTTATGTTGGAATATAGTAGTGATTTGGGGATTGGAGACAGTGGTAGTTTGCGAGCTTATGCTGGAAGATAGTGGTGGTTTGGGGACTTGGGTGTTGAGACTGAAGATAGTGGTGGTCTGGGACTGGAGACAGGTTTCTTTGGTGACTTATATTGGAATATAGTAGAGATTTTGGGATTGGAGACAGCGGTGGTTTGCGAGCTTATCGTCGCCTGCGTTCTAGAATGTTCTATGCCCCCTATGGGACATAGAACATTCTAGCACTCAGGCGCCATTATGTTGGAAGATAATGGTGGTTTGGTGACTTGGCGACTGATGATAATGATGATTTGGGTGGCCTAGTACTAGAAACGCGGTCATTTGATGACTTATGTTTGAAGATAGTGGTGGTTTGGGGACTTCGGGACTGAAGATAATAATGGTTCGGAGGGCTTTTAGGGATTGGTGCCCAAGTACAAAAGGTTGTATCATTCGATAACTTCATCACTTTGGGTCTGACTAGAGATAGGTGCACGTTAATGTGATGTTTGCCGCAAAACATTCAATGGCAAAGCAATTTTAACCGGCGTAGAAGGACCATCCACCAAAGAAATGCATTTCAGTCTTCTATTTGCCTGAAACAATTCAACAGAAAATACCATTTGGTGTGCGATATGGTGCGGAGGACAAACAGATTAAACGTGAAATGTCACAGCTGAATCAAAATGTTGAAGAGGTGCGGTAAATGTGAACTCCAGAAATGAATAAATGTCAACCCTAGATTGAAAATTGATAAAGGTATACAGTTAATATTTGAATCTGCCCTCCATAGACAATGGCACCTCGAATTTAATAATGTAATAAATCGGAGAATCGTCGCTTGTAACCCACTTTCCACTGAACAGTATCTTGTCCGACTAAATGTTTTTCGGCCTTTTCTGTGACTGCTCCCAGTTATTATGAACAACCCAAGAACACCCATCGGTCATGTAATACACCACTTTAAAGGTTATTCATTCCCCTTTCCACTGACACCGGGTACTGCTGGATACGTTGGATGAATCAAATTTGAGGGGGGTATAATGAAGATGAGTGCTATCGTTTTCGAAAAGCGAGTTGTGTACCTTGTTAATATTTATTTACTATGGGGCACGTAGCATTGATTCAAAAATGCTATCAAATATCATTTTTCTTTCGATTTCACAGTTTGTGCCGAGTACCTGTGTCACAACCAGTAGTCGCATTGCCGTCAAATTTCTGTTTCATGGATTAAACCTTAATTTTCAGTGAGAAGCTTTGTCGCTGTTTGAGTTTTTTTTAACGATATCTCCGTGTAATCCTTTCAAAGCGGCACGCAAAACTTTTTGCATGAAAGAAAAAAAATTTTCTTTAATGATAAGTCGACAAGTCAAACTCGAAATGACGAGGAGATTCAGCAATAAGGTAATCACACAGCCCCACAAGACCCCATTGGGTTGTGGGGTTATATTATTATTGAAACCCCCATAGAATGCAAAACAGATTCAATCATTTTGTTCTAGACAACATTTTGTGGAAGAATTCCGGAACTCAGTGGAAAAGTGTTCAGTTGTTAAATCTGGGAGAGTAATGCCGTGCATAGGTTGGAAATTCGAATTAAATTTATCGAAAGATATTATGTTGAAAAATGTTCCTTTCCCAATTTCTAATAATACTGGGGCAAGGGGAGGGGAAACAGAATAAACCACGTGTCTTGGCGATCAGTTCTGTGCACCCGCCTGGAAATGGTTGATAATTTAATGGACTCAGCGGCGCTCGAAAAGAATGAGCCACACAGTCTTGTTGAATTTCGAAAGACACACAACCTTCCAGAATCGTTTTCAACACTATACAAACAGGGCCGAAACCAGGATCTAAAAATGTTCCGACCTGGTAGGACGAGTGTTAAAATATTCCCACATAGTTCCCGTGTCGCTGACCGTCGATACGAACTTTAAACCAAGGACAATATATCATGACAATAAACGAAACAAATCGTAAACCTTCGTTTATTATTATTTTAAAAACTTCCTTTCGTGTAACGAAAGTAATTCTTTAAAATAATAATAATAATAATAATAATAATAATAATAATAATAATAATAATAATAATAATAATAATAATACAGAAAATGTTTTCGAGGGTTGACGCCTCGATTGCCATACACTTTTAACTTGCGTCTTCATATCAAGGGATATTTGAAATATACATGTCTCCTTGCATAATGAAGATTGTGGCTTCGCCAAATGATCAACTTTTTTTCAAATTAGATGCTTTCAGAGAAGATGTTGGCATTCGAGCAATCAAGAAGTTTTCCGACGGACAACTGAATTTTCGACAGTCGTATTCATGGGGGACGAACCGCTCCCTGACACCCCACTAGCTTCGGGCCCGCACACAAATTGGAATTAAAAATACTCACGTTTCATCTCTCTTTATCGGGAATTTCCTTGCATCAACTTCAGTTATACAGTTTTAGTCTCATATAAAAATAGCGGTCAGAGTATAAGTTCCACAAGGAGCTAATCGTATAGAAACAATCCCTGGGAGCAAACAGTGCTTTGTGGCGCATGGACAGTTTACGTTGAGTGACGCTCAAATCAAGAGATGATGTGATTGCGCAATGATGCATTAAGCAATATCTACATATACATGATACGCAAGGATGCACTTGCCAGAGTTGCATCTTATGTTATCTTCCAGGCGAGGCGGAACGAAACAGAAAGGTGAAGAGATATGTTGTGTTTGATAAAGGGGCGAAGGTGACAATTATGACCACCGGAGGCTTGAAGAATATGAGGGATGGTGAACACTAAAGGGAATGACACTTGAGGATCGTGTAGTGTTGGAGAGTTTTACGGGGTGGAGGAAGCCAGAGTACCCGCAGAGAACCAACGAGCAACGGCGAGTAACTATCGGTCTCTCCATCTTCCTTTTGGAACGAACTCAACGAGCGTGTGCTAATGGGGGTCATAAGCTATGTGGGGGGGGGAGGGGGGGCTGAATAAATGGCGATTATTGTAAATAGCGTTGAAGGAGATTCTGTTACGCTAGGTAAGAGGTTACGCAAAGGGTTAACTAAACTAGTTGCTAGGGTTCAGCGAATCTCAAATTTGAAAGCGAATTGAATCTGACCGAAGATTTCGAACCGAATCTAAGCTCTAATCGAATTTCACGCCTATTCCAGTTGTAAATATTTCATCATCTCACAACGGTAGATTTTCCTATTTAGTACTCACTGGGCGGTATTGGGATTTTGAGTTCGGTATCGGTTAGTTAAACATATTTTTTTGTCATTAGATTGAAAACTGACAAAAGGATTGGGACACAAGTTATTAAACTTATATAAGTTCCTCTCCTAAAACATTCAATGGCAGCTAACAAAAATATACAAGAACAAACCAAAAAAAAAAACAACCCCAAAAACAAAAAAAAAAACACAATTTATATCTACAATACAATAAACATGTTTCAAATAAGGTAACAGGAAACCAATTCATAATAGCTAGAGAGAAGTGAAAGACACGACATGCAGGTTTTGGATCAGATGGTATAAAGTAAAAGAAAACATAGGAGAGTTGGGTGTTGTGTCCTTATCGTACGGATGCGGCCATCGCAAGTCATCACCAAGCTTTATCTTGATGTTAGAGAGAAGGGGGGGGGGGGGGGTATCATCTTCAGTACATTTAACCATTTGATACTTTTGTACGTCTTATGACGACCGAAATCAAACAGAACATTGATACTTTTGTACGTATTATGTCGACCGAAATCAAACAGCGCGTTGATACTTTTGTACGTCTTATGACAACCGAAATCAAACAGCGCGTTGATACTTCTGTGCGTCTTATGACGACCGAAATCAAACAGCGCGTTGATACTTTTGTGCGTCTTATGACGACCGAAATCAAACAGCGCGTTGATACTTTTGTGCGTCTTATGACGACCGAAATCAAACAGCGCGTTGATACTTTCGTGCGTCTTATGACGACCGAAATCAAACAGCGCGTTAATACTTTTGTACGTCTTATTACGACCGAAATCAAACAGCGCGTTGATACTTTTGTACGTCTTATGACGACCGAAATCAAACAGCGCGTTGATACTTTTGTACGTCTTATGACGACTGAAATCAAACAGCGCGTTGATACTTTTGTATGTCTTATGACGACCGAAATCAAACAGTGCGTTGATACTTTTGTATGTCTTATGACGTACGAAATCAAACAGCGCGTTGATACTTTGTGATCATTTGGGGTTTTTTTTTATTATTATTATTCGATTTTTTAAAGCTTTAACCTCAATTCCTGTTTTCTCCCGAATAGTGCTCAGTGACAACCGTTGGGTAAAATGTTATCACAGCTTAAAATACTAATATAATCCTGCTGTCAAGACTTCTTAACTGGTTGAGTGCTAGAAGCCACTATCAGGGCTTTCAACAAATGAGGATACCAGAGCAAAAGCCAACACTTCCCTTGCTTAGATTTCATATTCAGTGAAACAAAAATAATATTTTGTTTATATAAATTTGTTTTATTACAAATTATTGGAGAGTGCGTCTGGGCGTGGTGCATGTGGGCGTGGTGCTTGTGGGCACTCTCCAATAATTTGTAATAAAACAAGTTTTCAATAACAAATTCAGACCACCAATAATAATCTAGCCCTCAACCAGATAATTACTGATGTGAAAATCTTGTTATTTGTACTTTCCGACGTTTGACGTCGCATTTTGAAAAACGTTGAAGAAACTGAATTCCCCGTGACGTTTGAACGTCAGGATAATTAAAGTCTCAAAGGGTTAAAGGAGTATACCTCGGTATCGGTTCGGTATCCGACTTGACTGTGATTTGCTGATAGTACCAAATAGGAATTCAGATCAGGAAAATACAGAATAAGTTGTTCTTGTATCATTTTACCACATGCAGCGCCACAAATACCACTGCCATTTAGCTCAACGGTGGCATTCTTTTGCCAACACAAATCATATCCATGATAATTTTGTGACTTGTTCTAAACACACGTAACCTTTAAAGCCCTATTTCAGGTATAAACTAGAGAATTGTAATTTGTTGGACAAATTACGGGCTTTCCCAACTTTTCAATGTGAAAATGCAGACTGCATATAGAAAGGCAAAGTGTTTGAAATTAACCAGTTCCAAAATGATAGACAAAAAGCATCCAAAGTTGGGTAATTTTAGCATTCTCTCGGTATAGTCATTATGCTCGGTAGTTCATTGTGAATACGTACATGAAAAGTTTTGAAATTAACCCTTTCCAAAATGATAGAAAAAGCAACCGAAGTTGGCCAATTTTGGCATTTTCAAACGGTACTCTTATTCTCGCCCTCATTGTGCACGAGGGTTAAATCTGAGATTAAAAAGTAAACAGTAACTTTCTTCCACAATCATTGTTGCATCTGTCCATACCAAAATAATTGCTACAACAACCTTATAATTAGATAAATTTGCCCTTGAATTTGGTCAATTTTGAAGAAAAAAGCTATATTAATGTAATTTTGGGCCAATGGGGGTTAATATTGAAAGATTTGAGTGGTGATTGTGGTGTATCATATTATGCACTAAATGTGTGGAAAATTTGAGTTAAATAACTGTAAACAATTTTGAGACATTCGAAAAATTGTGAAATTTTGAAGGTTTTGGCAGAATATTTTGAAAATACGCGTTTTCACAGACATGACGATACCGCATTTCATTAGATTTTATGACTTTACATAAGTATGCCAAATTTGGTTAAAATCGTACAGATTGTTTTTGAGCAGTTCAACAGACAAAATTCAAGGAGGAAAAAAAAAAAAAACAAAGAGAAAAGAAAAATTTTGAAAAAGAAGAATAACAAGAGTCTTTCCCAAACTTGGGAAAGCCTAATAAATAAATCGAATTTTTAAGCTTCACCAGGACTTAGTAGATGCACACTTGTATAACACAGTAGGTGTCGCTTTCGTTCCAACCTCCGAGGTAAAAGGACTAGGTGTAAAGAAATAACCGTCTGCGAAAAAAATCGCACAGTTTCGAAGTTTACAACACGGAATGTGAACTACAGCTTAACCCTTTACATAACATGAAAAGCAGACCACACTTGCAAAACAACATCTTGAAATACTATTTTTTTTTCATGTTTTGACTCAAAAACATAGGTTATGACCCCTCGCTGGAACGAGCTCGACGAGCGCGTTCCAAGAGTAGTCATAACCTATGTTTTTGAGACAAAAAATGAAAAATAATGAAAATTAATTGGCGATTTTTGAGAATAGCGCTGATCGGTTTTGGCCGTTGCGTTGGGTAAAGTGTTAAAGACTCGCGAGGCGTGGTTTTCCATCCATCTGATATTAAATTTTCGTGAAAAGCACACTGAAACCAATGCGTTTCACACTATCAGATTCAAAGGATTTTCTGTTAATAGCCTCGGGGAATCATTCGCCCTGGGTGTTGCGGAGAATCGACTCTCCCAGAATGATCTCCATAATGTGGGTCTGAGCACTAAAACCACGAATTGCCCATTGTTTTTGTTCGACAACACAACTCAAGTTTTAAACATCATACTGTGTCACATTTGAAAAAAAATTAGAAAAAAATTGCATCATTCGCATCGCGTCCATTGGGGTGACATTTGAGAAGATCAACAAACAAATGTGCCCCCCCCCCTCCCTCCCACCATGATGGCAAATGAGAGACCTGGCCCTCAAGGGAATACCCAACCGCCCAACCCCTACAGACAAAAGCTCTTCAGACAAACTTGAGCCCTGCATGGTTACTTTCTTAGGGTGTGGAGACGAGAACACGTATTTGCTCCCTCTTTGGGCGCGTCCATGCTTCTCAAGACTTAATTGATTGTTGGAGTTTTTTAAAATTTCTTAGCTTTGTAGCATATACAGTCTGGCACCATACTCCGGCGAATGGAAGATTACGCTACAAACTTGTAAAGTTTCAAAGGTACGAGGTTGTACCGCAATTTCTGCGCTGGGTTAAGAATTAGAAATCAATAACTGTAGCTTTTCTAGACTTCAAAACGTTCCGGCAATACTTATTACGGGTAAGATTTTTCTTCTGAATCGCTTTTGTTAGCGGTGGGTTCAAATTGCAGGTGAAACGCCGCGTAGCGGCTTTGCACTCAACATTTCATGCAGCATAAATTTAAAGCTCTCCAGCCACCAGTCAATTCGACGCGGTTATGGTCTGGACCCAGTCTAGCTGGTAAATAATCCATCGCCGATGCCCTATATTTTAGATTCAATCGTCTGGAATATTTCAGTTGGTCGGAAAAGCGAACTTGCGTGTTTTGTAGCAGAATCAAGCAACATATCAACATCCCCGGGAAACACAGGACTTATATTTCGGCGAAAATTTCTGCTTTAATCACGTGTTTTGTAGCAGAATTCTCTTTTGAATTCTCACTAAGGTGAACGAAAGATACACCCTGGTTTACGAAAACGGTGTTAATAAAAGCTGATTTAGTGTATTTAAGCACTAATTATTTGGATTCTTCTCTTTTTGGATGAAAATGTAGGTGTAACCCAGTGGTTATTTATTGAGATCGAGAAATGAAGATATTGGAGATGTGCAGAAATAAAGAGAAGCAGAGAGACAGGTGTGACGAAGAGAGAGAGAGAGAGAGAGAGAGAGAGAGAGAGAGAGAGAGAGAGAGAGAGAGAAATTAGGTAGCTTTTCATCAATTTACCATGGATGGATTTATAGGGGTTGTGATCAAATACAGTCAGAAAAGAACGTGGACGCAAAAGACACTTGTTAGACCCTTTACCTAACATGAAAAGCAGACGACAGTTGCAAAAAAATTCTTAAATAACTAATGTTTTAAATTTTTTGTCTCAAAAACATAGGTTATGACCTCTTTTTGGAACGATCTCGACGAGCTCGTTCCAAAGAAGGGTCATAACCTATGTTTTTGAGACAAAAATTAAAAAAAATAATGAAAATTAATTGGCGATTTTTGTGAATAGCGTTGGCCGGTTTTGGCCGTTACGGTGGGTCCGCATCACCCCCACCCCTCCGCCTCGGGTCGGGAAGGGGTAGTGAATGGGTCATTGGGTGACTTTAATGTTGATTTAAAATAATTTTTCATCCTGTGGTTTGTGGGGAGAAGTCGATAATGTAAAGTTCGCGCCGGACGGACGGACAGACGGGCGGACGGATGGACGGACAGAAAGTGATTACTTAAGCTCCCCGTGACTTTCAGTCAGGTGAGCAAAAAGGAGTTATTCTGTTCGATATGGTGGGGCATGTACACTGAGTTGGGTCTTTTGGTGAGTTTGTGGAAGAAGACGTGATGCGTCGTGTGGCCATTGACAGTAAAGGTTCCGCTCCACAGTTTCGCACTATTGCACAGGGGTGAAATTCTAAACAAAGGGCGTATGTTGAAACTAAGGCCATGTAAAATAGAGATATATTTTTAGTATCAGATATATGATAACATTAGGCTTTTTGTTGGACAAGAGAATTTGAAGTTTGGGTCCCAAAGTTGGAGTCTGATACATAGGGGTAAATTACCAGATGAATTATGGGAAACAGTGGCTTCGAAAAATTGGCTATTTTTTTAAATGTAATTTTTACACGGGTTTGTTACCAGACAGGTAACTAAAAAATGAGACGGAAACATATAATTTTTTTTTTGCATTTTAGAAACAACTGATGCTCTGCTCCAGGGGTGGGTAGGTGGGGTTGGTGGGAAAATTCTGCTTTTGAGGCTGCTAGGTGGCTGAAAATGACTGGTTTCGGTATTTTTTCGGGCAATTTTTCAGGTTGAAGTCTTGCCTTTGACAATAAATAATTCCACCCACATTCAGATTGTTTATTTCTACTTAGTCAGATAGTGTTATATGTTTTTTGTGGATTTGGGAAATGTAATACATGTAATGGGTTAGATAACTAAGTTACAGGATATTTGCATTTGAAGAGAGTGTATGGCATGTCACATTTGGAAATGCCTGGAAAACTGTGGAGCGGAACCTTAAAGAGCATTCTGCCAACGGTGTCAATTCTTGAACCAGGAAGTTCCTTAATTGTGTTTGAGTTATAAATACACCATTTTTCAAAAAACATTTCATTATTTCTGGTTTGTGTGCTATTGTTAGTAGTAGTTAACATTCATCAAGTGATATCTCTGCACAACTGGAAGGAAATAAGTGGAAATTTTGAGAAATTTATTGATGTAGCCTAATTTCGCACTTGTTTTGAATTTTCGTCAAGATTTCAAAAACATTAAGGTAGAGCACTGCCTTTCCTAAACACCGAGCCTTGTATTTATGACAAATTTGTGCAGTTATGGACAGCCTGGTTGTTACTGTTGACCAGAGATTTGCAGTTATGGTGTCTACTTTTTCATTTTGGTCATTGGTGTCATGTCTGTGTGTCATCCGTCCGTCAAGCTGTTCACGCTTTCATATCTAGAGAGCAACACCCCCCCCCCCCCCCCCAAAGCTATGGTTATTAGTGCTTATTGTTTTACATTTTGATTGTATTTAACAGTGCTATTGGCAGGACATGGGTAGTGAGTGTGGCTGGTGGTAATAACAAAAATACTTTCTGAAGTGGCTCAGAGAAATGGGGAGGGGGTGGGGGGGGGTGTTGAGGTAGTGTGGTGTGGTTGTGAAAATCGGGTAAAATGGCTGAAAAAGCTATGCGGCAATCAGAAAGGCCATGCTGTATCTTTTTACTGGTTGAAAATAGAGACTTGTGGTTTTTGTTCATTCAACTCAGGATAGACTCCAGATTATTTTGCCTGAGTGAAATCCAGGGGGAGATCACTCTTGTTTTCTCTTTAAGGTTCCGCTCCACAGTTTCGCACTATTGCACAGGGGTGAAATTCTAAACAAAGGGCGTATGTTGAAACTAAGGCCATGTAAAATAGAGATATATTTTTAGTATCAGATATATGATAACATTAGGCTTTTTGTTGGACAAGAGAATTTGAAGTTTGGGTCCCAAAGTTGGAGTCTGATACATAGGGGTAAATTACCAGATGAATTATGGGAAACAGTGGCTTCGAAAAATTGGCTATTTTTTTAAATGTAATTTTTACACGGGTTTGTTACCAGACAGGTAACTAAAAAATGAGACGGAAACATATAATTTTTTTTTTGCATTTTAGAAACAACTGATGCTCTGCTCCAGGGGTGGGTAGGTGGGGTTGGTGGGAAAATTCTGCTTTTGAGGCTGCTAGGTGGCTGAAAATGACTGGTTTCGGTATTTTTTCGGGCAATTTTTCAGGTTGAAGTCTTGCCTTTGACAATAAATAATTCCACCCACATTCAGATTGTTTATTTCTACTTAGTCAGATAGTGTTATATGTTTTTTGTGGATTTGGGAAATGTAATACATGTAATGGGTTAGATAACTAAGTTACAGGATATTTGCATTTGAAGAGAGTGTATGGCATGTCACATTTGGAAATGCCTGGAAAACTGTGGAGCGGTTCAGTTGAAAAGCTCGTACCCCTTTTTGTCTGGACAACTCGAGCCCAACTGGCAAATGCTGGACAACTTATACACACAGCTGGACAACTCGTATCCATTTCACTTTGAATGGGTAGGAGTTGTCCAGTTGTGGGTACGACTAGTCTGTACGACTTGTCTTGTAAGTAACAAGACTATTTACAAGGGATAAGGTGTTCATGTACATTATTCCAAGACATTTTGTCTATTCTCTTACAACAGTTTACAGTTTGTCGGACAGTGCAAATGCAGTTGGTCGTACAGTTAGAAAGTCTGTTATTGTAATTAGTCGTACAGTCAGGGAGACGACAGTGACCCCAGTTATGAGCCCGATTTACGATTTAAGTGTTACAGATTTTCCGTATGAAGGGCGCAATGAAGTGAAAAGTGACTCCTTTAAACATTCTGAGAGAAAAATGTATTTAACCCTTTATCCAACGAATCGGCCGCATCCGCCCGCGTAATATGCAAATTCAGCAGTTGAAAAAAATATTATTTTTCAAAATATTAAAAAAAAACATATCATGTGACCCTTCGTTGGAACGAGCTCGCTCCAACGAGTGGTCACATGATATGGTCTTGTTGAAATGTTTTTAAAAATTAAAAAAAAATGATATTTAAAATAAAAAATTTCATATCGTCTGCGTTGGGCAAAGGGTTAAAACGTCACTGGTCTTGTATTCCGGCCACATTGATCACGATCTCGTTAGCGAAAATTACAAATATTTTCGTGAGTCAAGTCAACCAATTCTACGTTTAGCCCTTTACCCAACGTAACGGCAAAAACCGACCAGCGCTATTCACACAAATATCGCCAATAATTTTCATTATATTTTCATTTTTTGTCTCAAAAACATAGGTTAACATAACATAACATAACATAACATAGGTTATGACCCATTCTTTCGAGCCCGTTCCAATGAGGGGTCATAACCTATGTTTTTGAGAAAAAAAATGAAAAAAATAGTTATTCAAGAATTTTGTTCGCAAGTATCGTCTGCTTTTCATGTTAGGTAAAGGGTTAAAGACAAATCCATACAGCATCGGACCTCAGCTTGTTCTAGAAATGACAGTAACACTATTCTACTTACTGTGTGTAGACTGGGTTTCCTACGTACATCCACTAAATGAACACATTCTCACAAAAATGACCGGTAACCCGCGTGCAATTTTTCCAGTTTCCACGTTTCAGTTAGGTGAGTCTCGACGGATAGCTCACCATTTCCGTTTCAGCCGACTGTCCGCTTGTACCCTGTGCATGCATGTATGTTTCTGCGGATTTGGAAACGTAACATATTATGGATTAGATAACTAACTTAAAGAATATTCGCATTTGAAGAGAGTGTATGGCATGTCATTTGGGGGGGGGGGGGGGGGGTGCATGGAGCGGAACCTGAGTTGCCAACGGGGTGAAAAAGTAGACTAACTGCGATACACGAATGGTTTGAACGTTACGTTTTATTGTGACGTCATTGTCGCTGTCTGGAAAAGAAATGCCTTATTACTTTTTCTGTTTGAAATATGTTGCACAAATACGAAACGACTCTGACACTTATGGGTTTAGAATAACGAGGGACAATGTATAACTAGTTTTGTTATTCGATCGCCATGTTCATCGATATTTGAATGAGTGAGGGGACCTTCGGAACAACGAAACAGTCAACGTCCTCATATTTTCTGGAAGACTGCTCCAGCATTCTGTTGACCATAATTCCCGAAGTACGGAATATTAACCACAACATCGTACCGCAAAAAGAGGACAGCGCATCATTAGACTGGGGCCTTTGCATTACACAATTTAATAGGAATAATAACGGTCTAAGGAACCGCAGAAGAAGAAGCAGTTTAACAGCTGCCGCAGAATCACGCAGGCAACAGAATGTGGATTTGTCTGAATCCATTCTCAGTTTACTTACATCAGATAGGCCTAACAACGAGACAGCAGGAGCGGAACAACGGTCACGAAACGACGAACAGAGCGCGCCAAACCGCCAAAACAGTGCACAGACTATGCTGAACGGTAGAAAACCCCAAACAGTAGCAAAGAAGCCCGATACAGTTAGGTACGTGATAGAAGATGTCGTCATCGAAGATAGCCCTCGTGAGAAAAAATTACGAAATAGTTTAGTCGAAGGGCCTCCTGTAATAATTGAGGAGGAATGTGATTGTGGTACATGCAGGATGAATAAACAAACACCTCCATCGCAAAACAGTGGGTTGTATTCTTCAGGTAGTTCCGATTCGCTTTTTGAAGAAATTTATATTGAAAATCCGATCACGTGTTGTTTGTCTAGTATATGCAAACCGCCCAACCTACCAGAGTATAGAATATTATCAGCCCTTCTGCGATCAGAGAGGAGACAGATTGATTCCATAAAAGGAGATGGAAACTGTTTTTTCAGAGCTGTCAGCAAAGAGATTTACGGTACAGAGTCATGCCATTTACAGTTGCGCCAGGCCGTAGTTGATGTGATAGAGAAGTATCCTCGAGACCACGAACAATTTTTAGATGCAGGCGAAACTTTACACGAACACATAATTGATATGAGAAAGGCGTCTTCGTGGGCAACATCTATGGAGATATACGCCGCTGCCACTCTCTTCCAGCGGGATATCTACGTCTTTTCTCCAGATCACGGCGGATCTTCGTATCGGTGGCTTTTATTCACACCACAGCTCATTCAAAACACAGAAATGGATACGCAACATGGCTGCCATATTGCTGTATGTCATACAAACGGCAACCATTATGATAGGATAGCACCGCTGGAAAGCAGTTGCCCATGTAACTGTTGCTTGAGTCCACCTAGATTGAGTGGTAATAGATTTAGTATTGATTTAACTGTGGAACATTGATATAGTTGGGGAGGGAGAAGCTCCACCCCGGTCCTGTCCTGCAGGCCTGAAAATAAGCAGGCTGACATTTGCAGAATGAGGTCCCCAGAGGGTGAATTTGATGCTGCTATCCCATTCAGTGGGCCAATTTATCCTCTGGGTACCTCTTTCTGTTTAGTTTTGAGACCCTGATTCAGATTGAAATTCACAGCGGGTAAATTTAGTGATGCTACCCTGCTGTGTAGGGTAGCATCACTAAATTCACCCTCTAGGGCCTCATTTTGCAGATGACAGTCTGCTTATTTTCTGGCTTGCTGTCCAGTATGACCTCTGAATTAGCCCTTGTATGTAATAACGGTCTTATCCAGTCGGTACCATTCACAAAAAAACCCGCCATTCAAATTTTATCTTTTATCAGTTTTCGTCCTCAAACACAGTTTATGATCTCTCGTTATAACAAGCTCACCGAGCTCATTCCGATTAGGGGTCAGAAGCTATGGTTTGGAGACAAAAAATGAAACTCACCAATTATTCAAGAAATTACAATAGTGTTTTGCAAATGTTGCCTTGTAGTGATGTTTTGCGTTGGGTTAAGAGAAAGAACACCTCTCTTAATCCGTTATCCAACGTTACGACCAAAACCGGCCAGTGCTATTCACAAAAATCACAATTCCATTTTCATTATTATTTTTTTTTTTAAAATATTGCTTAGGGTCGTTCCAATGAGGGGTCATAAGCTATGTTTTTGACGCAAAAAATGAAATAAATTTGTTATTCAAGAATTTTATTTGCAATTAAAATTTGCTATTTTAATTACTGTTTTTCAAATGTTTCAAAAAAATTTCAACAAAACCAAATCATGTAACCTTCTCATTGGAACGACCTCGTTCGAATGAGGAGGGCCCATGACATGGGTTTGTTGAAATCTTTTGAAAAATATTTATTTTTCAACTGCTGGATTTGTAAAATTTGTAAATTAAGCGGCCGGATGTAGCCGTTTCGTTAAATGATTATAACGAGGTGTCTAGGCTACAACAATTGCAACGAAAATTATGAATATGAAGCACTCTCGCTTGTCACTCTGCAAGTTTCTGTCAAACATTTAAGGTCTCGACGCCACCACCACCATGAAGCTGAGGTGGGATATGCTGTGCACACAGATTCCCACCCTATGTTTTTGTGTCGCCGCCCCACGAAGTGGGGAGCGACATATAGGGATTACTTTTGTCGTCTTGCGTCGTCCACGTCGTCGTCCGCTTCGTCCGCTTCGTCCGCGTCGTCCGCGTCACACTTTCTCTTATCCGCCACTCCTCTTTAACCTATGAATGGATTTTGATGAAACTTTCAGTGATTCTTTATCACATAATGGCATTGTGCACCTCCTCTTTTATTTTTTGATCCGCTGTATTTTTTCCAGAGTTTTGTCGTCTTGCGTCGTCCGCGTCGTCGTCCGCGTCACACTTTCTCTTATCCGCCAATTCTGTCTGAAATATTAAAATATAGTGCAGGCGACACACGTCTTCCATGGAAGACTCGCATCTAAGTTTTATTTTTCAAATACTTTTTTTGCACGAGCATGGAGACCGGGAGCGGGGGTGGGGCACGATTTTATCCGCAATAACACACGGACATCCATGCATTATCAAAGGCAGTATAGACGTCCATGTTATCGATGGTAACACCACACGTCATGCATGGTATAGCTTTTGCTAAGTCTCCTGTGAGCCGTTATGAATTGGTTTCCCTCTTTTTTTTCAAAATTTGAAGGGTCCACTTAAAATTGCGGAAAGTTTTGTCTGTAACACATGATGATCATCGTAGGGTAGCCACAGGAGGGCCGCACTGACCTCCCATTTATCCCGGGAGCCCCCCCCCCCCCAACCCCCCACCCCCACCCCAACAAAACAAAAAACAAAAACTTATCGATGAGTGAGAGATACCCCTTTTGTGCTAGTCTCCAACTCGCCGCCACACAAGCCAAATGATATCTCGCACCATGACCATGGCCGGAATGTGGTGCGCCCCTTCAGTTCCAGGTTCCTGGACCCGCCACTGTAAACGAGGCTACAGGCGTCCGTGATTATTAAAAAACATATCAAAACATTATTAAGTTGAACAAACAATATCTGGTCTTCAAGGTAGGGAAGTGGACCAGGGTGAAAAAGTTATAAAAGCGCGCACTACTTGCAGAGTCCTATCGAAGCAATTTCTGTGTTATCGATTACACATTCTTGCTCATGTAACGACGTATATCATTAGAAGTCTCCTAATATTAATGATTTCCTGGTGCCAGACTCTGCTAAATTTCTCATCAAATCAAGTCATGGCTGCTTTACAGCAGCCATGACTTTATTTCATGAGAAATTCAAGAAATACTCAGCACTTTTAAGAGTGAATGCATAGCAACCCAAAGGCATGTTCAGTCGTTTGCAGCACACGTATTTTGCTTTAACCGTTATAAATAAATGATCAATTCGTTGATAAAAATGTCTGCTGTCTTTGTGCTGTCTTTCTTTGTCTCTGAACAGATTTTTGTTATCAATAGGGGAAGTGTTTGTGCCGAAGGTTTGTGCGTGAGGGTGTGTGTGTGTGTGTGTGTGTGTGGGGGGGGGGGGGGAGTATATCGCCGCACACTTTTAATTAGATAGTCCGTCTAAAAACTCTCTCTCCTGGAATTTCTGTTCGCCAAGTCTTTGTGCTCAGGAAGTTTCAAAGTGAGTTATACTGTAAATGTATAATCTTATATTCCCGTCTAAAATCGCGGTGAACCATTTCCACTAAGCATGGTCGCAGAGCGCATGCACAGCGCGTGTTGTTAGAGTGATATTTGTTTCCGTCGTCCATTTTGTATACTGAAGGCCGCCATCTTGGTTTCTATGGTGGTACGTGGATTCCATGTGACCCCAAAGCATCTAATAGGACAGTGGTATGTTCGGAGGGTGTGTTTCATTGTATAAGAGTGTATCAAATTACCCAAATATAGCCGATAATTCCCACAAATCACCAAAAAACACCAAAGACTACCGAAATGGACTCAGATTTCCACGAAATCCTTCATTTTGCAATAGCAGGCACATTCTATCAAACTGGAGTACTTTTGCTGGTGTGAATTTTCCACAAACCCTCGATTACTTCGTACAATTACCCAAATATACCCGTTAAATTTCACTCGTTCGGATTCTTTCGGAATCCACTGCTCTTGCCTATCCTGATCTATCCTTTAGTTTATTCTCTCCATTCCTTGGCCTGTCCTGTCTATGTTATGACTTCCCCGGCCTTCCTATAAAGTATCCTGACTTCCCTATATCTGTTTGTGTGCTAATGCCCAATATGTACCAATCAGCACATGGGCACACGTAGAATGTGCCGATATGTGCCTATGCACAATATGCGCACAACTGCTCTACGACTCATCTCCGTATCTGATGATACCTACAATATGGCTTCAATACAGCTCCTATATGGTTCCTAGCTCCTATACAGCACCCGGTTGCCTTACCATCGGCTTCCATCTTGTCTTCAACTATCTGTCCTATGATTTGCCTCTATTGTAGCCACCCAATACTACAGTCTTCTAACACCTATAGCCTTGTACCATTACTAGTGACTTGTTAGCTATGCCTGACCCTGTCTCTACTCTGACCTCGGTCAAGTTTTTAACAACTACAACTTGATTGCTTTATTCATCTAAGTCTGTATTAGTCTGTACAATACCTAGATCCAGTGCAAGATTGGGTATCTTACATATAAGAAACTGTCTTTTTGTATGTTGACCGTGCCGAGATGAGCTTATGTGTTTGTTCACATTGTGTAACAATGTGTACACATTGCATGTAGCACATTGGCACATGCTGGATGTGCCGACATGTGCCTGTGTAAATATGCACAAATTGCGCACAACACATGCAGCGCATAGGTACATACGATACAAAAGAGTAGAAAGGGATTCCACGGAGCGTGGGGCAGGTAGTTGCTGGAATGTGTTTGTGTGCTAATGCACAATGTGTGTAAATCACATGCTGCACATAGACACATTCTGCATGTGCCCATATTTTCCTGTTTAGTAATGCACAATGTTTCGCACAACACATGTAGCACAAAGGAACATACGACGAAAATAGGAATCCTTAACCACAGACATATCCTAAAAAGAGTTTCACGAAACGTGTAGCAATTAGTTGATGAAACGTTCTTGTGTAGTAGTGCACAATGCTTCACAATGTGTGTACATCACATGCTGCACATGGTCACACTGGATGTGCCAATATGTGCTAATGTACAATGAGCCCATCACACAAGCACATGGTCACATACGACGAAAAGGGAATTCTGTAATCACAGAAATATCCTAAAAAGGGAGTTCGTAAGTGGGATTCCTATCCGACTCCGGATACCTGAACTAGGAGAAGGAGAAGAAAAAACTTTGGAATTTATGACAAGAATGAGAAACAATACAACTTTCAGCAAACTGTAACAGATCTGAGATCATTTTTATTATACGCTAAATGAAAGATTATCGAAAAAAATGCGCTGAAAGATAAAAATCGTATCTTCCACTGTGACGATATAGAAATTTTCACTTTCACGGTATGAGTCAAAATGGAAGCTTTCAAAGTATCACATCAAGTGAATACGAGTCAAATTATCACTGAAAATTATCAGTTTGTTCTAAAAACGTATAATGAAAAGAAAATCTAGGGTTTTTGAGTGGATACCGATCAATTCCAGCAATAATTCAACACGAATTCACCTTGAATTGATGCATGAAGCCCGCCAGCTGAATCAGAACACAAGACCCTACCTGTTCCAAGTATCGATCAAATCACTTCCGCGTATCAATGCGCATCGGCTGTTTACTTTCACGCTTCAATTCAAGGTGGACACGAGTGGAATTATCGATAGGAATGATCAGATTCTTGTAAAAATCGTATAATAAAAAGAAAATCTAGAATTTTTGATCGGATACTGAAAATTATCTCGCTCGCTCGCTCGCTCGAGACAAATGGTTATAAAGATTTGTCTCGGTCACTCATGAGATAATTTTCGGTATCCACTCAAAAACACTAAATATCCTCTGTGTCATTTTTTAGCTTTTGGTTAATAAATAAAGGGGTTAGTCACATATCAACAGAGATATCAGCCCTAGGTAACTTTACATCAGCCATCGACCTTCGGTCTTAGGCTGATCTGAAGTTACCTTAGGCTGAAGGCTGATATCTCGCCCGATATTACACTAGCCAAGCAATAACCTCTAAATACCTGCCGTCTCGATAGATATAAGGGAATATATCCCCGGAAGTTACGTACATTACAACAAGAGAGGTTTCCATCGATATCACCGTGCGTATGTGGCGTTTGAATTGCAAATGGAAATGTTTCAATTACAATATATAATGACAAACTACCCCGTGATACCTATTATTTTTTAGTAGGTACCAGACAAGAACGTGGTGATACGAGGTTGGAAATGGGGGGGGGGGGGTGCGGGGGGGGGGGGGCTATCGGAACCTATTTACCAATAAAATAGAACTTGTGTACCACAATAAGCAAGCACTGTCCCACTTTCCGAAGTTCCTAGGGGTTCCCATGAGGTATCACGAGTCATCACACACGGCACATAGTTACGAGCTATGCGTTCGATGAGATATAGTAACAGGCGCGTAGCCAAGATATCAAAGTGAGGGGGCAACAGTAATATCTAGGGGCATACATAATATAATTTTCTGCATCATCCGAGCCCTGCAGCAGCAAGACGTGGGCGAGCACAAGAGAAGGTATCCCCTCTCACTGGCCGGAAACATTTTGAAATTCGAGACAAACAAAAATTTGTTGACTCTGAGTCCGTTTGCGTCCATAATTTATAAGTTGTGAAAGGCATCAATAATTAGGCCACAATGTGGACTAACAAGTTGTGAAAGGCATCAAAAATTAGGCCACAATGTGGCCTAATTGTTGATGCCTTTCACAACTTATAAATTATGGACACAACCAGACTCAGAATCAAGTATATGGCTAGATATTAAAATTTCTTGCCTGATGTTCCTTTCCTATATGGGTGAACATGGGGGTGGGGTGGGAGAGACTGATTTTTTGTGTGTGTGTGTGGGGGGGGGGGGGGGGGGGCGTGGGAGGGGCGGGAATGCAAATGGTTTCTCAAAGTTTGATGTTCGAAAATGGGATGTGGGGGGGATACAGCTGAAACTTCGGAGGGGCACACCTCCCAACCATGACCACCTAGACACGTCCATTCCGTTCAGTATTGACAAATCCATTACGTTTGCAGCACCTGCATGAAAATAGCCCTCCCCCCCCCCCCCCCAGACCCATGTGGGTCTACGTCAGTAATTACTCGTGTATGAACTCATGCTAGTACAGGGACTATAGCGAACCGGAAGAAACGATCCATTTCAGTATTAATCCAATAGAAACACACGCGTCGTGACTATTCATAGAATGGTGTTACACTTCACGGGGTGTGGACAAAACCAACCGCATAGCCAGGATGCTATAATAGGGGTTTCGCAAGCCAGTTTTTTTTGGGGGGGTGGGAGGGGGTGGGGGTGGGAGGGGGGTGGGGAGCAGACTTGAAAGTTGGAATGCCGTGGGTGTTGGGCCCAACCCCAGCCTTAACTAGAACCCATCAGCCATCACCCCCTTCCACTTCAAGTTAGAGGAGGGAGTAACGACTGGAGAGTCCTAGTTAGAACTAGGACTCCCCCGAGAAACGTTTGCAAAATTCAGTGCTCTGGGGCATTTTAGCATGTTGTCCCATGAGTTCCAATGTGTTCTGTGTGCCAGTATTGCCAGTATATAGAACACATTGGAACTCAGGGGACGATGTGTAGATTTATACTGGAGACCAATTTGGGACTCTGTTATGTGAAACTTGCATTGGGTCAATGTTTTTTTTTTTGGGGGGGGGGGGCCGACGCCCCATCCCCACCCCGACCATACCACTGAACAAAACTTATAACACTGCTGACCGGAGACTTTTAGCGAAGTAAAAACGATAGCGAACTGAAAATAATAACTTAATAAAAACTCCTAGAACTGGTTAGACACTATTGACTGTGGACTAATTTTAACTCCATTGACCACACGTTTTTACGCAATAAAAATTACTGAGAAGTAAAAATTATGACGAAAGAGCTTACCAGTCCGTACAGTTGAGTCACTCGTTTTGTCATAGAATTAACACAAAATTAGATTGTTTCACCAGATCGTTATACCAACGCCCCCACCCCCACTACATGTGCGTCAACGAGAATGAATATTTGTGAGATTGAATAGAATAATTAATAAACACTACAGTTAACTCCTTATCTAGCACAACCACCTAAATTGTCCAATTACGCTATTCCCCAAAATCTGCATTCAAATTTTATTATTCTTTTCAATTTTTGCTTCAAAACAGGGCTTATGAACCCTCATTGGAACAATCTTGTGCTCATTCTGTTGAGGTTCGTAAACCATGTTTTGGGGCAAAATATCTTTTTTTATTTAGTTATTACAGAAACTATTTTTTAACATTTCCTCTTCTGTTCGTGTAAGGCAAAATGGTTAACCGGTTAGATTTAGGTCTGAGAGTCAGTCTTGTGAAAGATTCTGTACTGCAGTTATATCTTACCTTCTACAAGTATCTGGGATTTCATTGGTTCAAAGACGTCACATGCAGACTGCATATAAAACCATATACTGCCTGTCAACGCCAATATACGCTGACAGCTATGGGTAATCTCCCCTTTGTTCATTGATTATTCAAAATGGCGGCAGTCGATAAACGCTTCAAGTTGAAAGACTGAGTGTTGGAAGCCCGTATTTGGTCTGAAGTGCAGGTTAGGCAACTTAAAAGGCTTCATATTCTGTGGATGTGTGTCATGTTACCTCCGAAATGAAACTGTTTGGTATGTAGGTATGTATGTATGAATTTGCCTTGTTACAATTTATGGGAGAGTGCCTGTACTCTCCCATAAATTGTAACAAGGCAAAGACACGTGAACACATTGTGAGAATTCTCTCATTTAATTTTGATCGCTGTTGCTACATGTTCTGTGCATCGATGCAGCAGTCGGCAAGATATATTCGTTACACCGTTTGTTGGTGGCCTAATATGGTATATATGGTGTCAGTTAATTTCATATTGGACTTCGCTCTCGTCCAATATGAAATTAACTGACACCATATATACCATATTAGGCCACCAGCAAACGGTGTAACTAATAATATCAATCCGCTTTGATTCGTGAAATAATCATTCTGTATCCCACTCGGGGACAGTATTCGTATTCCAATCGAACACATTTAATACATTTTTCAACCTTTAACCCTTTACTAAACTCAGACGATATCGAAATTTATTATTTTAAATATCATTTTTTTAAATTTTTCAAAAAATTTCAACAAAACCATATCATGTGATCCCTCGTTGGAACGAGCTCGTTTTAACGAGTGGTCACATATGGTTTTGTTGAAATTTTTTGAAAAATATTATTTTTTCAACTGCTGAATTTGCATATTACACGAGCGGATGCGGCCGATTCGGTAGGTAAAGGGTTATTGAGTCGAAAACTAACAAAAATATTCTTCATCGGGGCGACAGGAAGACAAACTTTTGGTGAGGACCGCCTTCTCTGACCTTGTTCGTCGTGAAAATCGACTTTCGATAAAGGTATCTCCCTTAAAATTATTAGATGGGAGAGGAAGGTGCAATTTATTTATTTATTAAAGGTTTAACGACACTTCAACAGCCAAGGTCATATCGTATCGGTGATAGTTTTACGGGTGTAGGAAGCCGAGTACGACGAGCAGCTGGCAATACAACCACCGAGCAGCGACGAGCAACTGTCAGCTCCTCAACATTCTAACTTTGTTCAAGCTCCGCTCAAGCAGGGTTACAGCGGTTGAAGACATGTGCACCATCGACGTGCTGTACGCCTTAGTACACGGCGTCATCGTGCCCCCATTGAGGCAACCGGTATAAAGTGCCTTGCCCAAGGACACAACACGGATCGTCCCGGACGGGGATCGAAACCGGGACCTCTAGCATAGAAGTCAACAGTCTACCACTGAGCCACCGCTCTCCCGCTTGTTGTACAGCACGAGGCTCAAATTTGAGGCACTTTGTTGTAAATGAAAACTGAAAAGAAACATTTATAATTCGATCTCTATCGCATCTCAAACACACACGAATGGTCGACTTTGACCTCCATTTCACGGTAGAGCTATCGGGGTGTATCGTTCGTATGCAAGATATTTATTTATTTATTGGTGTTTAACTGGCAGAGTGCTAAGTTATTTTTCGACATTAGAATTTATTCACGTGTCATTGCTTTGTTACAATTTATGGGAGAGTGCCAATAGGCACTCTCCCATAAATTGTAACAAGGCAAATCCTACCAGACTAAATAATTTCACTTCAAGGATAAAGTGAAGCACATCCACTGAATATGAGGCCTTTAAGTTGTGGTACCTGTACTACTGAGTAAAGCCCAAATATGGGCTTCCAGCACTCTACCAGTTAAAGTCACATACCTGTGCACAATGACCGTGACAGTTTTACGGGTGGAGGAAGCTGGAGTACCTGGAAAGAACCACCGGACATCGACGAGCAACTGTCAGCTCCTCAGCATTCTAACTCTGTTCAACCTCCGCTCAAACCGCGTTGAAGACATGTGCACCATCGATGTGCAGTACGCCTTAGCACACGGCGTCATCGTGCCCCCATGTAGGCAACTGGGATGAAGTGCCTTACCCAAGGACAAAACACGGGTCGTCCTGGGCGGGGATCGAATTCGGAACCTCTAGCATAGAAGTCCAACAGTCTACCACTGATCCATCGTACACCCCGTATGCAAGATAAGGAGTATGTTGCTTTTCTTACGCTCAACCAATACCCCATGAGTTCTACGGTGAAGTTGATATGTGCGCTTTGTACTGAACCATGAAGCCGGGACTTTTTTTTAGCTAGCTTCCCAAATAAGCCACCAATCTGGCCAGCTGCCGAATCCAATGAGGCGCTTCGCCGATTAAGTCAGTCTAACCTTCTTTAACCCTTTACCCAACGCAGACGATATCAAAATTTATTATTTTAAATATCATTTTTTGAAATTTTCAACAAATTTCAACAGAACCATAGCATGTGGCACCTCTTTGGAACGAGCTCGACGAGCTCGTTCCAACGAGGGGTGACATGATATGGTTTTGTTGAAATTTTTTGAAAAATAATATTTTTTCAATTTTCAACTGCTGAATTTGCATATTACGCGGGCGGATGCGGCCGATTCGTTGGGTAAAGGGTTAACGCTTGAGCCATCCATACAGCCACAAACAGCCACTATTATATTGCTTTGAAAAAGTTACCAAGTGTATTATTCCTAACTCAACTGGGAGGCTGCATTTATCTTGGAAGTGCTTTTACATCATTATTGGCTGCCCGAATACGGACAGCCAACAATAAGGCAGAAACATTGTCAGGTCCACTGCCACTATGTAAATGTATATAACGTAACAATTAAGGTAAAGATTTATCTGAGACTTTATGGGTTAACGATTCCATTCTAAAATAAAGGTTTTCACTTATTTCATTTTTTTCTGCTTTAAAATCGTAGCCTAAGACACCTCGTGAACAAGTTGGACTAGCTTATTCCAACGAGAGCATCTTAACCGAGAGGTCTAAAGCACAACTTGAATATTTTTTTTTTCTGTTTTGGGGGAAGGGTGTGTGATGGGAATGAATCATCGGTTGAGGTTTTAGGTTTCGTTTGAGACTGTGTCGGTGGTTAAGTTTTGTAGTTTGGACACCTAATGGATGTATAAACCGGTGACGAAGAAGCGTGTGGCTGGAAGGACAGCTCGTGGCAGCTTCTGAGGGACTTCCCTGGTAAACCCTTTCCGGGGTATTTTTCAGCTAGAGGAAAAGTGATGTGTTGGAAACACAAATTTATTTCGATTTTTAATGAAAAATTGCGAAAAAGAGAGCACTTTCCAGGCCAGAAAAATAAGCAGTCTGACATTTGCAGAATGAGGTTCTCAGAGGGTGAATTTGATGATGTTGTCCCATACAGTGGGCCAATTTATCCTCCGGGTACTTCCTTCTGTTTAGATTTGAGACCCTGATTCAGATTGAGGTTCACAGAGGGTAAATTTAGTGATGCCACCCCTCTGTGCAGGGTAGCATTACTAAATTCACCCTCCGCTGACCTCATTTTGCAGATGACAGTCTGCGTATTTTCTGGCTTGACTATCTACTCTAAATCCAACATGATTGTAAGAGCAGAGACGTAGCTAGAGGGTTTTCAATTGGGTGAAGGGGGAGGGGCGATTGAATTTCTAACTGGGTTAGGGTCCCAGAACTACATACTGTAGGCTTGTCCCGAGGGCCGTAGTCCCGAATTATGAGTTCGAGAGGGGATACCCCCTCGATGGTTGGGGTCTGGAGATCTCCCCGGGGAAAAATTGTAATTCTGAACCCACTGAGATTGATTCTAAGGCCTCTCTCTCTGGTTTGAATCTAGTCATTATGTCCACAAGAAAATGCATTTCTCCAGGTAGGTCCATGAAACTTGAAGATTTCCCTTACTCTGATCAGGCTGCACAAGGACTAAAGGGAAGCGGAATTCTAAAAACGGGACCGGTCACCGATTCCAGGCGGAATTTCGAAAAATTTTGTCAGCTCATTAGGAAAGTCGTTGAATTTGATCGAAAATTAGAAAATCACTTCAGCTTTGAGCGAAAAATATGACAAGAGTAAATTAAATTGATATTAATGGAATCTTTTGAATTTTTAGGCGATAAAGGGGGGGGGGGGGGGGGGGCATACCCACCCTCTCCAGCTACGCCCTTACGTAAGATAAGAAACAAGTCTATAACATCTTCATTTATAATACCGAAAAAAAAATTTCTGAAAATTAACCCTTTTTACGAGATTAAGAACGAGAAACGTCTGGAACGTAAAAAATTAACTCTCTGCACATAGATGTCAAAATAACGAAATTTCAGTCTCCACATTTTCCCCATAATAATGCAAGGAAGTTAACCAATTCAATCTTGTTTTACAGAGCTCATTGAGCTCTCTCAAAGAAGCCTGAATTGGTTAAATCATTCGCTTCATTAATGGAAATATTTGACTTTTAAAATTTTAAAATTATTTCTATATCAGTGTGCAGAAAGTTAATGTCTGTTAACCCTTTACCTAACATGAAAAGCATACGACACTTGCAAACAATATTATTGAATAACCAATTTATTTTTCATTTTTTGCGTCAAACACATAGCTGACCCCTCATTAGAACGAGCACAGCGAGCGCACTCAATGAGAGGTCATAAGCTAAGGTTTTGAGGCAAAAAATGAAAAAAAATAATGGAAATTAAATGGTATTTTTTGTGAATAGCGCTGGACAGTTCTTCCGTTACGTTGGGTAAAGGGTTAACAATTGACCTCTGAAAACTCTTTTCTATGGCACTCACAAAGGCCTTTTTGGAATGAGCCACAGCTCGAGTTTATGATGTGGATTTAGGTCAGCGAATTTCGCAAAACATCATTCAACATTATTGCATATCGGACCTATAAGTTCGGATGTTAACATTAACCGGATAAGATTCCGTTTGCGCTTCCAATATTTTGACCCGAACCCTGGTCTTGTTGATGTCGTGTTAACCTACTTCTTTCTCTCACCAGTAGAGGCGTTCTTTCTGGTAGTTTATAAGCTCTCATTTTGTTGTCCTCGTTAAAGCCCGCTTCTATCTTGCCGTTAGCTACACTGAATCCCAAAGTGCTGGCGTTCAAAGTGTGTGATCCGCGGCGGATCTTCACGGACCAGTTGATTTCAACTGACATTTCTGCAAAGTGCGTTTGCAAATAAATTGAACCGGTATTTGGCGAAACTTTGATGAATTTTGGACCAGAAAGCACAGATACATCCCCTCTTGGATACTGCATAATTTTAACCCCGTTTATCTTGACCACAAACGCGCCATTCGACAAGTTTTCATACAGAGCATTGCGCGCCAACTCCATACATTGTGCGATAATCTCCTCTCCGTACCCAGTTGAGGCAAATAACATATTTACAGAATAATCGTGAGATATGTCCGGGAATATAATATCATCCTTTTCCAGACTTCGAATACCCTTGTAATCAAAATTAAAACTTTGAAACATATTTGAAAACGTGATATTTTCAGTTGTCATTCTTACTCGCCTACCAAGATACAAATCGACATCAACACACGTACTTTCTTGTTTTATTTTCGCGACAGGGTGGTAGATGCAGCTGGCGTTTCCACGAGAACTTGTAGCAGCAGCCATTTTCCTCTGGTGACTGACTACTCTTATGGTACGATCTGTTGTCATTTCTATCGAAATGTCGTTTTTTAGTAACACGGTAATTAGTCCAGACTGTGAAACATATATACACGGATAGTGAAAAGTAGGGTTGTGAAAATCTAGTTCCTCACCCATAAATGTGAACGTTGATGTTGGAGGATTTTCATAATGCGAGTAAGACACATCAGAACTCCTGCCTTCCTCTTGTTCTTGAAATGTGTGTCTAACGCGTTGGTTGGGTTCACTCTCTAAATACGTATTCACCGTTGGATCTACCCTCCCATCTAAAAACATATTGGGCATTGGATCTGACTGATTTGGAACTTGTGAAGTGGTCTCAATGGTATTTCCAGCCTCAGCATTGTCTTCATTGATGATCTGTTCAGAGTTTGTTATATACTGGGTGCCATTAGTCTCGCCTACATTCACTATAAGCGGTGAATAATCGCCAACATACGATTGCCACTGATAAACGTACGGAGAATAGTATGCGGGATATTGAAAAGAATCGTTGAAAATCAGTTCTGGTTGTACGTCGTATGGATTCCATTGTTCAGCAGCTGAAACCATCTGTCTTTCCGTCACCTGCCCCTCAGAAGCATTTATCAAGTAACTGTCGTTAAAGGTTGAATCGGTATTTGCAGTTGATGTAATCAGCGATCCAGATTCCAAACTCGGGGCGTTTGGAGAACAAATAACTTCAAAATTATCATCCGATAAACTTTCATCAGTTTTACCAAATTCATTGAACATATCTGATTTATAAACGTTTTTTGAAGAGAGTTCTTCAGAGGCCAATGTTGTCGTGTCGTCAATTGCTCCGTCTCTGCACTTCCATGGAAAATCCGCATCGAGCGAAGACCTGTTTTCTCTTTCAGCAAGAGACGTGGTTCTCATTTGATCTGTTACATCCAAAAGATCAAGATCCGGGGTAGCTCCAGCATCACTAGGGCTTCGGAAATTTTCATTCCGATCTTTGTCAATGTCACTCATAATTTTAATCCACCTGTTCGCATCTTGGAACTGCAAACGGAGTTCAAAACTCTTGAATGAAGGGTAGGCTCACATCCCTTGGGAATAACTTTTCACAACTTGTCTATTTGGCCCTAGTACATATTGTTTTCATTGTTCAATATATCTTTTGGCGATCTATTAAGAAAATCGCCATTTCCGCTGTTGCTTTGTTACTACATGACGTTTGCTCACAAATAACGTCGATCACTTACGTGAAAACGTCACCACTGCGTGTGCTAATAAACCAGTCCCTCATCTCGCCTGGTACCCTCACCTCGTCTGGTTCCCACGCCCCGTATTCACTCTAACTTGCAGTGCCGGATTAATGCATGGGCTTCATGGGCCGCAGCCCAGGGCCTCCGGCAGCTGAGGGCCTCCAGAGAATAAGTGAAATAAATTTGCTGTGAAGCGTTATACGTTATTTGTAAATGCAGAATGAAAGTATAAGTATGCTGAATTATCTCTTTAAAAAGGGCTCAATTAATATACTGTATAATATACAGGATTTTTTTCTTGCCCATTATTCCAACTCGTTGGCACTGGCAATCCTGATTACAATGAGACGATCATATATTCTCTTAAGGCCTGTACCAGAAATTGCTCATTCCATCGAAACTTTCTTTCTTCTTTCCTCATTGCTTTGTGGTTGTTCTTGCACCAAAGATAAATATGCTGATAGAGGGTAGATTAGCATTGTTCTGTGATGTAATTTGAATTTACTTTATTGTATACATTGTTAATTATCACTGGGGACACAGTGTCTGTAGCCCAGAGGCCTACAAAATCGTAATCCAGCCCCGACTCGAGGTTTTTTCGACGATTGCTAAGTAGTGAATAACATCAGAAATGACCCCGTGATCATTTAACTCGTAGAGTGCTGAAATCTATTTTGTTCTCAAAATTTGCCCACATGTCCTTGCCTGATTATAATTTATGGAGGAGTGCCTGTAGGCACTCTCTCATAATTTGTAACCAGGCAAATCTATAGATTACATTTCGCTTGAAAGATAAATGGGAGCACATCCACAGAATATTGACCCTTTAAGTTGCGGTACATGTACCTCGGAATAAAGCCCAAATATGGGTTTCTTGTACTCTACCAGTTTGTTTGTTTGTTGGTGGTTAACGTCACATATTTATGCACTATGGCTAATCGTGACACAACATGGAGATGAAGTCAAGTTTAGTCAATCGTTGATCAACATGTTGCCCATTTTAGAGGACTTTCACCCCAAGCATTGGTGACTGGGTCCTATTTTACTAGTAAGGCGGAACTGGTTTACCACAGGAAACAAGTGCTGCTTACTTCCCGGGGTTCCCACGGGGAACTCTACCAGTTAACTATTTCGAAAAATATCAATCAGATTCAAATTCCAATCTGCTCATCGAAAATTGGATGAGACAAAATTCACATCAAATGGACTCTACCAGGGTAAAGGACTGTGGCGGTGCCGTATGTTTGTTTAAGGCGGGACCGTTTCTCATTTCTGATCTGTGTTAACGATTGGGTAAGGAAGGGAGTCAGTGGTATAACGTCCTTAATTTTCAATCAACATATCCTAATCGAGTAGAAAATGAAGAAGGTGTCAAGAACATGCGAGTTTACCAAGACAATGGCTTACATGGAGAAATGGTTTAAAATACACAGGGAAGTGGACCAGTGAGATAAATGCGAGAAAAAACCTCAAGGATTACAAATTAACCGATTTGGACGAATGAAGAGGAAAAACAAGAGGAAGTGTTTCTAGATTTGAAGGCTGTAGTTTCTATTTGAACGATTAACTGATAGAGTGCTGGGAGCCCATATCTGGGCTTTATTAGAAGTGCAGGTGCAGCAACTTAAAGTCTTTATACTCTGTGGGTGAGCTTCATATCTTTCAAGTTAAATTATTTAGTCTCAACAGGGTTGGCTTTTTACAATTTATAGGCCCTCTCTCATAAACTGAAACAAGACAAAGATGCGTGAGAAAATTTTGACGGCCAAAAATAATTTAGCGCTCTACCAGTTAAGAAATATAGTTAATAAGATGTGACTTCCGAATTTAACCATATAACTGTTAACCTGCAGGTAGGGTTTAATATATTCCCTGGTTTTCTAGAATCCGGGAACGGGAATGGAATTACTCTCAGAACCGGGAAACGGGAAATACCCGGGGTAGTATCAAACAAATTTACGAGGGTAACATGACGCATTTATTTTAATGACAATGAGCATATTTCATTGGCAACCTCCCATCTCCAAACGGAAAAGTTCATTGCCTAAGATAAGAATGAAAACCCAAACCTACTTCAATCTCGTCTTTATTTTATTTGAACACCTATACCTTCTCCAACATCAACACCCTCGCCACTGCCGTCACCAGTCTCCTCTGCTTTAAGCATAGGATACTGGTGACGGCTGTGTAGAGGGTGTTGATGTTTGAGGATGTGGTAAATTGTGATACTAGAGTGATTCTGAAAGTGAAGACGAGTTTGAACTTTGAAGAGTGTGAAGATCATCTTGCTGTGTGTGTATGTGGGGGGGGGGGGGGGGGGGGGGGGGCTCCAGAACTGATTGAGAGTTATAGTGATTTGTTGAAAATGGTTCGTCAGGAATCAGGACATTTCAGGTGTGGAAGGGCTGACGAAATCCTACAAAGTTTCAATTCAGAAAACTTCAGTTCAATACATAAACAGTGCTATGCTTCAATCCCGGTTCCGTGCTGTAGATTTCCCGGGTATCGGGGACAGCTTTCGGAACCGGGAACCTGAGAATTCCTGTTCCCGGGATTAAACCCTACCCGAAGAGCATTTTAATGAATTATTGACACCAAAGAAGTCATGAATGCTGAAAAGCAACAATGGCTTGATTTGATGAAAAATGCAATAGATAAAAGAGTTACTCCCGTTTGGTGGAGTATATTTTGCCCACAAGTGCCATGGTTATACCACTAATACCAACGACGCCTACTGGGATAGTCGTATTTTACAGGGTTTACCTCCGACTGCATTTCATAAAGGGGAACAGAAGCAGAGGCGAAATATTCAAACGTGCAATATTATTTATTTATTAGTGTTTAAGATCACATATTTCTGCAAAATGGCTAATTGGGACAGCACAGGACTAGCCGCTAGCAACATCTCATCGTCAACATTGTTTGAACATTTTAACCCTTTTCCCAACGTAACGGAAAAAAACCGGCCAGCGCTATTCACAAAAGTCGCCAATTAATTTTCATTTTTTTTGTCTCAAAAACATAGGTTATGACCCCTCTTTGGAACGAGCTCGTTGAGCTCGTTCCAATGAGGGGGTCATAACATATGTTTTTGAGAAAAAAATAGTTATTCAAGAATTTTGTTTGCAAGTGAGTCTGCTTTTCATGTCAGGTAAAGGGTTAACTTTGTTTTCAAGAGTGGTAGAGACCAGTAAGATTGGAATTAGCATGGAAGGTTGCATGGGTCAGATGCTGTTTATCTTAATATAGATGAAATTACACTCTTGTCTTTATTTTCAGCATTATTTACGTACAAATTCCATCTGAACTAGGCCTAAACGTTTTGTGAGACGATGACGTTTGGTCATTACTAATACACTGCATTCCCGTGTAAAGATTCGAAAGGAAACGAATCGGGCAGCTGATTTCAGATCGAATCATATATCAACTTAATATTCAAAGGCGGATCGAATCTCGAATCTTCGCAGGGCTCTAAGGAAAAGGGATGAGATTATTTATTCCTAATATAAATGACTCAGGGCAGGCGTTGGCTCATGGCACCGGCACCCTTGAAGGATTGGAGGTGGAGGAGAGGGCACCGGAAGCATCAGAGTACAAAGGAGACAGGAGTATAAAAATGGGCACTCGAGCTAAGACCAGGGATGAAAACAATATTTTAATAGTTTAATAGTATTGACATAATATTTCTATATATCGTCCCTTGTGAGCAATAGGTCACCATCTGCAATACTTTTGCACCGCAGGCGGTGCACTGTTACACACAAGGGACGATATAAAACTTCATAAATCCCCCGCCGATTGTATAGCTCCTTTTCTTTTCATCGTTATACTTAATCCCCCAGCACCCCCCGCCCCTCCCCCACTGACAATGCACATACAAATACGGTAGCAACAATACATGGGAGTTCCCATGGGAGTTTCCAGTTCTCGTTAAGTAAAGACGTTTCCACGCCAGCGAACTTGTGGCGGTAAGGGGCACGTGCTGACCCCACCCTCCCCCTCCTCACTAAACTCAGGGCAAGGATGCAGTTGTAGTTCCCCCTCTCCCGCTTCCAACGTCCTTGGATTGGTGGTTGTAGGACATTCTCAAATAAATGGCCGCAAATTGATAAATAAATTATCCAAATCTGTTGTTACGATGATCTCATACCGGAACATTTAGTTATATGGGTTAACCCTTTACCCAACGTAACGGCAAAAACCGGCCAGCGCTATTCTCAAAAATCCCCAATTAATTTTCAAAATATTTTCATTTTTTGTCTCAAAAACATAGGTTATGACCCCTCGTTGGAACGAGCTCGTCGAGCTCGTTCCAACGAGGGGTCATAACCTATGTTTTTGAGACAAAAAATGAAAAAAATTAGTTATTCAAGAATTTTTTTTGCAAGTGTCGTCTGCTTTTCATGTTAGGTAAAGGGTTAATAGGGTAAGTCTAACGAAGAGCCTTAATTCAACAAACAGGATCCCCAATTCTTTATTGTATCATTTATTCTGATCATTGTTCGTTTTCTCGCCTAGGAAGCCAAAAAGCATCTGCTGACCTGCCCATGTAGGCCGGCCATTGCTGCTGATCGTACGGCAGAACTCTGGCACATCTTTTATTGGCTTGGTCAGCCTTAGGTTTGTTACACCTGCATGTCAATCTCAGCCTGAAATAAATGAGAAAGGTATTAGTGCCATCCCTCTGCCACACAGTTCAATGACAGAAGGTGATAATGGCTTAAGCGAAGATAAAGAATGGTTTGATTGCATTTGTTTAATTTACGAAAAAATGAGATTCAGGGTTTTATCACATTCTGATGTAACCCCTCTCCACGCCCACCAACCCCGCCCACCCCCGTCCCCAAAACCAGCGTTTAACACTTTAATTACTTCTGTGCAGGCAAGCAAACGTGATATCCCGTTCCCACAACAGAGACCCCGTTATGTGGCATTTTCTGGAGACCACTTATCATTTATTATCTCAACGTCAGACCGAGATTTTAACCCTTTACCCAACGTAACTGCCAAAACCGGCCAGCGCTATTCACTAAAATCGCCAATTAATTTTCATTATTTTTTCATTTTTTGTCTCAAAAACATAGATTATGACCCCTTTTTGGAACGAGTTCGTCGAGCTCGTTCCAATGAGGGGTATTAACCTATGCTTTTGTGACAAAAAATGAAAAAAATTAGTTATTCAAGAATTTTTTGGCAAGTGTCGTCTGCTTTTCATGTTAGGTAAAGGGTTAACTATAGATCTAACCGAAGATACACAGTGAGAAATTTTCACCATACGGATTAGCCAATTATCAAAATTCACCCACTCTTTTTCAGCAGGCAAGAAATAGTCTCAGAATGACTCTCAATGCATCAAAATTTTAAAATTTTTCCTGGGGAGACCACCCAGATCCCCGCCTATAGGTGGGGGACACCCCCTTCTATATCCTCCCCGCTCAGGCCTTTCGGTGCAGACAAATGGACTTTACTTCGAATAAGTTCGGAGTTGGGTCACTTATGCGTCAGGACTAAAACATGTATTAGCCCCCCCCCCCCACACCTCACAAAAAATTTCTAACAACTCGGAAGCTTTTTAACCCTTTACCCAACGTAACGGCCAAAACCGGCCAGCGCTATTCTCAAAAAATCGCCAATTAATTTTAATTATTTTTTCATTTTTTGTCTCAAAAACATAGGTTATGACCCTCGTTGGAACGAGCTCGTCGAGCTCGTTCCAATGAGGGGTCATAACCTATGTTTTTGAGGCAAAAAAATGAAAAAAATTGGTTATTTCAAAAAAAAAAATTGCAAATGTCGTCTGCTTTTCATGTTCGGTAAAGGGTTAACTCGACTAATATTCCATTTACATCATTAACGCTTTACCTAACATGAAAGGTAGCCGACACTTTCAAACAAAATTCTTGAATACCTAGATTTTTAACAATTTTTGCGTCAAAAACATACCTCATGATCCCTCATTGGAACGTGCTGAACGAGCTCGTTCCAATCAGGGTCATAAGCTATGTTTTTGAGACAAACAAATGAAAAACTAAAAATTGAATGGTGTTTTTTGTGTATAGTGCTGGGTGCTTTTTTGGCCGTTACGTTGTGTAAAGGGTTAAGGCATGCATTCGACAAAGGCTAACCCCGAGGCTGTAGTTGGGGAACTTTGTCCCTCGGTACTTGAGCTATCACAGTGGAGATCAATCCGGTTTACAACCCCAATCTCCTTAATTTCTAAAGAAAATATCAAATGAACTACTCAATGGAGTACGAGAGGGCTTGAACCTCAAATTATCCCTTATAAAACTTGTTTAGCCTGACCGGTTTTGTTCGATGTGAACTTCATCAGAGACAAGCTACTGCTCGATAGTAATGCCAATAAATACTGTTCTCCTGGTGAGTGCAAATTTGGCAAATGCAAGTTTAGCGGATGGAGTACTGGCGGGTGCATAACAAAGTGTTTGCGTGGCGGGGGCACAAGCCAATACGGATGAATAACCAACGTCAGAGAATAGAAATCGAATGGATATTCACTCTCAGAACACTTCAGCCACTTGGACTGAACGGAAAGGACTTCAAGTGTATTGGTAATGCTCCTTAATTTCTATTTGTACAGGCATAAGCAGCGGTGACTCAGGGACTGGTATTTTCCCTGCATCGTAGCCCATATGCCCCTAGGTATCCTACAGTCCAGTTAGCAGGAAGGGTGTGTCCAGTCTCCCGGCAACGAGCAACGGCGAGCAACTGTCGGCTCCTCAACATACTAACTACACGCAAGCAGGGTTAGCATTGGTTGAAGACAGGCGCACCATCGACGTGCAGTACGCCTTAGTACAGAACGTCACCATGCCCCCCCCCCCCCCCCCCCCACACACACACACATGGCAATCGTGGTGAAGTGTCTTGCCCAAGGACACAACGCGGTTGCCACAAGTGGAATTCGAACAGAGAACCTCTCGGCTTGCAGTCTGCACCTACCAAACGAGCCACCGCGCCCCCATTTTATTTCATTAGAAGTAATAAAAGGAAACTGCGCTTTATTTTCTACTGATGTCATAGGTGTTTTCGCTTCTAACTTGGACCTTCCTCCCCTGTCTAATAGATTCCTTTGAATTTTAAGAAACGAAAAAAACAACAGACAGCTCCGAGAGCAGTCTGTTGTTTTCGTTTATTACAAGTAAGAATAGTAAACCCGCCGATATAATAATTTCAAGGGAGATAACTTTATCGAAAGTCGATTTTCATGACAAGATAAATCAGGGGACGACAGCGAGGTTCAGCTGCCCGACTCTCAAACTTACTCAAGCGGCACAACCCGAGTTACAGCATTGGTTGAAGGTATGTGCACCATCAATGTGTTATATACACATTAAAATACACCATGAACCTTTTAGGCAACGGGGATTAAAAGCCTTGCCCAATGAGAAAACGCAGGCCAGGTTCGAACCTACCGAACCTTTAACCTCTCGAGCTGAAATCTAAGAGACTAACCAATGAGCAACCGTATTTAATATTGTTAAAAAAATTTATATACTTGTACTATATTGTTTTTTGCAAAATAAAGTTATTCATTTCAAGCTTGAGATTAAGTTTCTCGCGCGAAGAGACAAAGCAAGTGGTGATGTCAGACATTTGGACTACTGTGCAGCTACTATTTGCACTTAAACACTTCATTATTGTACGTATAGACGGGCACGTCATTAAAACGTATTTCACCCAATACGACTAAAAACGTCTCGATAAACGTAACGTGCCGTTATTTCATTCAGAAAAAGGAGGGTATTTTCACCTGCATTCGTCTAAAACTCACCACGCGTGTCGATGCCGCAGTTTTTCATAACGGTTATTACATTATAAATAAATTACTAACACAGCGAAATAAATTAGGCAAGGTCAGCTTTTGCCATTATATTTTTGTACAGGCCTGCCATGCGTATAAACTTTCGCGGTTATAGTACAAGTGTAACAATGAATGGGGATTACGTCAGGCCCAGCTCAAAAACGCAATACCATGACCTCATGATCTCCACTCATAAAAAAATTAGTTTATAGTCGCTGAATGATTGTCAAAATATATGCGAACAAGTTAAGGGGGGGGGGGGGGGGGGTATTCTAAGACAAATTGGTCTTACCTTACTACTACCAAGTGGGTTTGCGAAATGGTGTATGGAAGTCTCGACTTCATCTCTGGATCATATATCGACTCGCCCTAATGGTCTCGTCGATATATGGCTGGAGACGAAGGCTCGACTTCAGCAAAAACATCATCCAGGAAACCCAATGGGTGGTAATAACCTATATTTATTTTATGTACAGGATTGTTCCCAACTACAGTTAAAACTAGAAGTCCTGTCATGAAATGCGCACAAATAGCACGTCGATCTGCGCGTTAATCTACGCGTTGTTACCATAGTAACACTATCAAATTCTGTACATATGGCCTGTGCACAAACAATGTTTCAGCCAATGGACCTGCGGGTAACCCGGAGGTCCATTGTCAGAAACATTGCCTGTGTTTGCTATGAGTAACCAGGTGAACCTGCCGTACTTTGGATGCCATTCGATATGGCAATTGCGCGCAATTCCTACGCGCAATTAAGCCTAGATAAGCGCACAGTTTGTGACAGGACTTCTAGTTTTAACTGTAATCTTCACTCTACAAATCAGTGCCTGGAGGCTAGATAGAATTTAGCGTTTTCCAAGACGATTTGCTCATATTTATATTTCTTTTACCTATAGATTGTTAGCTGTCCCATCTTGAGTTCGTAAGGATTATAACCCTGTTCATCGTGTCTATAGTTGCTGTTGTTCTTTACCTTGTTACCATTCTTCTTTAGACATTCATCAGTTATCGTGTGTTCATATGCATCATGATCTAAACCATGATATATACCTACAACACAATGAAATACTTCATAAAATTCAACCTAAAGGAGGGCTGACGAGAGTAGGGCTGTCACGATTTTTTAATTTAGGAATCGATTAATCGTCGCAAATAATAGATGATAATCGATTAATCATACCTAGATGACCTTCCCTCTCCCTCTCTTTGGAGTCGATAAAAATGAAGTTGAAGTCAGTTGACCTGCCTCAAGTAAACAACGAAGACGATCCTCTTTTAGGTACATTCAAAGCTTTGATGTTCTGAACTTTTGAACCATCAGTGTAATAATCAAGACCGGTCGGCAGTTGCGAAACTTCGCAACTGCCGACCGGTCTTGATTATTACACTGACGGTTCAAAAGTTCACAACACCAAACCTTTGATGAATGTACCTGAAAGACAAATGCTTCCAACAGCTTCTTGGGGGTTTAACATCGATGTTCTTAACTCTTTACCTTTGGAAACAATAGTTTTTTTCATCAAATTTTCTTTTAATTATTAAACGTCTAAAACGGGATACAATTTACCGATTATTCGACAACGAAAAATACTAATCGATTCCGCCGTGACCGATCAATAATCGATTAATCCTGACAGCCCTAGACGAGAGTAGTTTATCTTGATTTTAGTTTTGATCACCAGGACCCAGGAAGTGACATCATTTCAAGGTGACTGATGGGTGTCACGTGGGTTATGGTAATGAGCATACACAGCCTACTGTTGTTCTGTATTTGAGGAGTCACTGATGGACAAATTTGCACAGCTCTCATTTCACGGGATTCAATCTTCAAGTAATTTGTACTTTGTGAAGAGAGTGCTCCAACTTGATTTGTTACACAGGGTTTATTTCTTTTCCGACGGGTGGTCGAGGTCCTCCGATTAGATGGTTGTATCCCCCTTTGGCAAAATCCAACTTTCACGGGTGACGTTATCACATAATCGCCATCAAATAACTCATTGCGGGAAAATACCGCTCACATGTGATTACATGCAGAAAAATTGATATTCTGAGACAAAGTGGTGTTATTTTTACCATGTGGGTTTGTGAAATGGTGTATGGAAGTCTCGACCTCATCTCTGGAAGAGTCTGACATTTGTGGAAAGCAGTTCCCGAATAACTAAACATTTTCATTTTTTGTCTCGAAAACATAGCTTATGACCCCCCCCCCCCCCCCGGAACGAGTTCCTCGAGCTCGTTCCAGTGAGGGGCCATAGTTATGTTTTTCAGAGAAAAAGTAGAAAATATACTGAAATTTGGACAGCGATTTTTGTGATCAGCGTTGGCCTTCTTTCATCATTACATTAGTTAAAACAGGAAGAAATAAGTCTGTGGAAATGCGCACTTCATGAAGCCTATGCAGCCTATGGAGAATTTTTTTCAAACCCATTTTAAAACCCGATTCTGTTAAAGGTTTATATTTCCCCCATTATTTTGATACAGCCCAATCTCTCTATTTTCACTTTGTGTTTTAATTTTTTTCTCTACGAAAAGAAAAGGTTCGGTCAAAATTTATTTGAATATTGATGGTGAATTGTGTGTACAGTCTATATAAATTAATACAAAATTGCCAATAAGGTGAGTGTTTATATCACTTTTTTCATATTTTTGTGCTTAAAGAACGCGATTTTCCCTGTTAAACTATATATAAATTACATGAATGCGAATTATAAAACCGTTTGGTCACTTTTATGTTGAAAATTGACAATTTTTTTTATCCTGAAGCACCAAATTCTCACATTTCACTCGGCGGCGAAAGACTCCCCTGTCTGTCTGCAGTGAATCTAGTTTTTAGAGTTGTCTCCCTTGCCAGAGTCATTTCTGGCGTTGCTTTAAATCACACATGCGTAAAAAAGAACGTCAGATTCGTCATGATTCGAAATGAAATTTCTGAATCTCGTACACTAAAATCGATCTGGACCTCGGTAAACCACGGCTCAGATCGATGTTTGTGAACTCGGTACACAAAGTTCGTATATAATCACCCGGGGTGGGGAATCGGGCCCCATGGTTAATTCTGTGACGGGCCCCCTTTCGAAAGTGTCGTGATACTGATGCAGAAGTCGAAGTTCTTGAAGTGAAGAATTCTTGAAGTGATTTATTTATCTATTGGTGTTTAAGGTCACATACTTATACACAATGTCTAATCATGACCGTGACAGTTTTACGGGTGGAGGAAGTCGGAGTACCCGGAGAGAAACACCGAGCAACGACGAGCAGCTCCCAGCTCCCCAACACCGTAACGCCGCACTGCGGCATAGGCAGGGCTACAGCGGTTAAAGACATGCGCACCATCGACGTGCAGTACGCCTTAGTACACGGCATCATCGTGCCCCCATGTGGACAATTGGGGTTAAGTGCCTTGCCCAAGGACACAACGTGGGAGTCCGAATTGATCGCTAAGACGGTCACCCATCCGAGGATTAACCGGGCTCGACGTTGCTTAACTTCGGTGTTCTGACGAGAGTCTCTTGAAGTGATAAGAATGGGTCTGGTGCATATGTATAAAGATAAAGGTCTATTAATTAACCCTTTACCCAACGAATCGGCCACATCCGCCCACGTAATATGCAAATTCAGGAGTTGAAAAAATATTTTTCAAAAAAATTTCAACAAAACCATATCATGTGGCCCCTCGTTGGAATGAGCTCATTGAGCTCGTTCCAACGAGGGGTCACATGATATGCTTTTGTTGACATTTTTTGAAAAATTTAAAATTATATTTAAAATAATAAATTTTGATATCGTCTGCGTTGGGTAAAGGGTTAACCCTTTACCCACCATAAAGGCCAAAACTGGCCTGCGCTATTCGCAAAAATTACCATTCGATTTTTTCTTATTTTTTTCTTTTTTTTTTTTTTTTTGCCTTATAAACACAGCATATAGCCCCTCACTGAAACGAGCTCGTTCAATGAGGGCCATAAGCTACGTTTTTTGACGGAAAAAAGAACAAAAATAGATATTCAATAATAAATAATGCATATGTCATCTGCTTTTCATGTTAAGTGAAGGGTTAACAGATTAAACATCTCCACAGGGCACTCCCATTTCTTCTTTATATGAGTGGCAACTTGTACTCCAATGCGACGGGCAAGTTATCTCGCTGATTCTCGCTCGGGGATCGGGGGAGCCCAGGCTTGGCGCAAGAGTCAGAACTTTGGGGACCCAGGCCTGACCCATGAATCCTGGACTCCTGGGCTAACCCTGGACACCTAAGGTTCAAGACCTCGGGGATACTACCCCGACCCCCACCCTCTCCCCGGCTCTGCTAATCGCGACCCATTAGATAACCCTTTACCTAACATGAAAAACAGACAACACTTGCAAACAAAATTCTTTAATAACTATTTTTTTTTCATTTTTTGTCTCAAAAACATAGGTTATGACCCCTCTTTGGAACGAGCTCGACGAGCTCGTTCCAAAGATGGGTCATAACCTATGTTTTTGAGACAAAAAAATGAAAAAAATAATGTAAACTGGCGATTTTTGTGAATAGCGCTGGCCGGTTTTTGCCGTTACGTTGGGTAAACGGATAACCTTTATGGTATCGCGGAACTAAATATTGAAATTAGAGTGAACCGCCTTAAAATGTTGCAGCACTCGGAAATGATGCAATCTCTAAAAATAAATAGCCTTGGGAAAATATATTGTTTCAATAAACGTTTGAAACATTCTATTGACATCTTGCATTATTGTTGAATATTCCTGATAAAAAAGAGGGTGATTTGATGAATTTTGGACCTAAAAAATACAATTTACTTTTTGTGTGTTTTTATAGGGAATTCCCTGAAAAATATGTTCACGTGACCGGTACTTCCCTTTGTGTCAGTTTTTCTCTCTTATTTGTTGCATGACCCCCTGTTTTCAGATCAGAAAACGTTGTCTGAAGGGCTATACTTGACAGAGATATTTGAATGCCGAATTAAAGTGATGCGATCATATTTTTTTCCGCCTGAACGTTATAATGCTCGCCTATGGGAAAATATTTAGTTCTGTGATACCTATAGGAAATATGTTTTTTGGCTTCCAAACCAGATTCAATTTTTATTTTGGGGGATTATTTCACATTTAAATATTTATTTGGGGACCACATACCTTACCAAACTATTTTATTGTTTTGAAAAGTTACATTTTTGTCACAGTCAGCAATAAAAGCTATATATTTCCAAAACTAAGGCTGTTCATGCAAACAAATTCACATCTTGAGCAAGTGTATTCCCCAGAAGCACACTATAACCTCTGACAGCTGCTAACTAACAGCCTATCTTACCCTATTAACATATTTACTTAAACCATTGTTTCCCCTCATATTACTAGAGCCAGGGAGGATTCCAAATCTTCCAACCCCCTCCCAAATCACCATTCAAACACAGACAGAAAACCTACACTGCCCTTCTATTCACTAGTATTTAGAAGTTTTTCTCTTCTATATTATGCTCTTCAAAATGTTGGAAAACAATTCCTTCACTGAAAGAGTATCCAGGAACACAAATTTGAAGAGGGGTGGGGCTACAGTGGAAAATAACATAATAAAATTACAAAAGTGAGTGAATGGCATTTGTGCATAGCTACCAATATTGTTGTCTAGTACTAGTGCTGCCATGGTTCCCATGATACAGCATAAATTTACAGTGACAGTTGTGAAATATTGCCCTTTCCCTGAACCAAGTCCTCCCTCTCACACATATTTAACCCTTCTGCTGATGATAAACATTTGGAAAGACTGAACAGCATGTTTTTAGAGACTTTAGTTAGTATCACACACTTTCAGTTTCTTATGATTTACTTTGAGGCTTCGGCACTCATGGTCCACTGAGTTATTTTTCAGTTTAACAATCCTGCCCTGGCTCTTCCACTATATTTTTCATTGTTTGCCATTCAGTTCTCTCAAGTAGACCTCCTACATATGTGACTGCAAGCCTGTCCGTCTGTCTGTGTGTCTGTCTCTTCATCAGACATGGTGTTTCTTTGCTTTTCACTTGCCTGGATCTACATTTTCAGTAATTGGCAGCTGACTAACTTCCACCCCCCCCCCCCACACACACACACACACGTATATTAAACATCAAATACCACTATATTCTTGAAGCAAATGTCTGATTCATCCTCTTTGGAAACATGTTTTCAACAATTTCATGCTTTTTGTCAGAATGGGTGCCTGTGGGGATTAAAACAAAAGTTATGAATGTGCACTTATGGGAACTTGCAGCATAAGCATAGCACTATAGAATCAATATTTGATGGTTTTAGGCATCTTACCAGTGTTATGAGATATCACAGTAACAGGTACTGGTCATTCTTTTGGAAAAAATACTGTTTTATGTTTTGTCTGTGCCATACCAATGGCTCTATGTGACTTTACTGAGAAAACTGAGGCTTTTCCTTTACAAAAATTGCAAAATATTCATCAAACACAATGTGAAATGTCTTCGGAAGCCAGACTGTGATTTAAAAACTATTACAGATGGGAAAGTTCATATCACAGTAGGTTTGTTTTGGGTCAATATCAATTAAATTATGAATTATATCGTAAATTTTGATGAAAAGGGTCCTATTCAGGGCAAAACTAAACATCAGATGGTAGAATAAAATTTGACATCAGTTGTTAGGATAAACTGGTAGAGTCCTTTCATATTGGTGAAATATATAGCTGCATCCCCAATTTTGGAAACAAAATTGACATCCATATTGTTCCATGGGGGTTGTGACACTGTTTTGATTTCAGTATGGTTAACTGGTTGAGTGCTAGAAGCCACTATCAGGGCTTTCAAAAAATGATGATACCAGAGCAAAAGACATCACTCTCCTTGCTTTTTTTTTCATATTCAGTCAAACGCAAATAATATTTTATTTATATAAATTTGTTTTATTACAAATTATTGGAGAGTGCCTGTGGGCACTCTCCAATAATTTGTAATAAAACAAGTTCTGTATAACAAATTTAGACCACCAAAAATAATCTAGCCCTCAACCAGTTAAATGAGACAGATTTTTTCTAAAAATATTTTGTGCTGATGCAGATTTTAGTTATATTTTGGGATCAGGGTAGTTTTTTAAAGAAAGCTGTAAATTCTCATCCTTCTCAGTTAATTTATAAAGTAACAGGATAGAAAAATCTTTTGGAGGCTATACCAGTTTTCAAGACCACTTGACAAAGTTTGGACACTTTTCCTTAAAAGAGCAAATTTTCCATGTTTTTCACTCAGCCAAAGCCAAAAGTTGGATTCTAATGCAGAAATGACTCTTTTAACCCATACAAGTGGTAAACTGCCTCTTTGGTGGAATTAGGGATGATTATAGGTATCGCGGAACTAAATGTTGAAATTAGAGTGAACCACCTTAAAATGTTGCACTCGGAAATGATGCAATCTCTAAAAATAAATAGTCTTGGGCAAATCCATTGTTTCAATAAACGTTTGAAACATTCTATTGACATCTTGCATTATTGTTGAATATTCCTGATAAAAAAGAGAGCGATTTGATGACTTTTGGACCTAAAAAATACAATTTACTTTTTGTGTGTTTTTGTAAGGAATTCCCTGAAAATATGTGCACGTGACCGGTACTTCCCTTTGTGTCAGTTTTTCTCTCTTATTTGTTGCATGACCCCCTGTTTTCAGATCAGAAAACGTTGTCTAAAGGGCTATACCTGACAGAGATATTTGAATGCCAAAATTAAAGTGATGCGATCATATTTTTTTCCGCCTGAACGTTATAATGGTTGCCTATGGGAAAATATTTTGTTCTGTGATACCTTACATACTCACTGTTTTTATCAAATCTGATTGTTTCTTTTGCCATTTTATCTGCAATGCATTTCTGATCTTCCGGTAATATCGCTTGTGTTTTCATTGGGAAAAACCAGTATACACCAAATATATAATCAATGGAATGATTGTAATCTTTGTGATGAGGTGGTAGTGTAGGGGGAGCTAATGTTCCAGTAGATATCAATCGTTGTAAGCCATTATTGTCGTGTGGACCAATATGGCGTCGGTCCCTGGCTAATTCATTTCCTGATGTCAACCGTTTCCTGAAACGGTTTAATTTCGCTGGTTTGTGCATATGCTGAAATCTTTTTCGAAAACGATTTCTAGCAATCGAATTCTTTGAATTCCAACTTCTTTTATGTTCCAAAAGTGCAGACCACTTATCGGTCTCTTGGTCCAAAAACTGAGATTGTTGCCGACTTTGAACTTCAAGAATCTTTTTGATAATATTTTCTTTGGAACTGTACAGTTTCTTCGGCATTCTCAATTCTGGATAGTTTCTATGATCCGAATGAAGCCTTTTATCATTTTTAGCACGTGTATGACTGTGTAGTGTACCAAGACGTCTGTTTTTATTCTTTCTCATCTTGTGTGACCTATAAGCAACAAACTCCTTTCTTGGATCAAATCGTGTTTCTTGTTGCCGTCTTCTAGTCACGAGATATGACTGCAGTAACTGATTCATACGGACGCGTTTCTTTGACAACTGTCTTTCTGTTTTATCGGTATCTGATGAATCTGCAGCGGAGGGAGAACCCTTAAACTTGTTGTAATCAGCCAGATATTCGGGGTGACTTTTCAGAAAATCTAAAGCTTCTTTTGTTGTGTTGACCCAAGCAGAATGTTCAACGTGTTTTCTGTTCTCTGAAAATACAAATAAATCAGCCCCCAGTTTGTGAAAATAAAAAAAAATAATGAGAAAATTGCAAGTTGCAATCCACGACCGGCATAAACAAGAAAGTTGTACCTCTGAGGATTTCATGCCCGATTTTGGGAAAGGACTTCACAAGTCACTTACCAAGTCGTCGCCTGAGTGCTAGAATGCCCTATGTCCCCTATGGGACATAGGACATTCTGGCACTCAGGCGGCGAAGTGATGTCATGTACATTTATTTGTCAATATACGATTTTAACATTTCTCCCACTAGACCAAACCATGGAAAATTTGTGACCTCCACTTTCAACGAGCTTCCGCCGCCTCAGAGTCAGAACGGGTAATTTCTAACGTCCGGAGAATAGAGGTGTTTACTTTTCCAGTGTGATGCTTACAGTTTGGCTGTGTGTTCAGAGCAATAATATGAAAATAGAATGGAAATGTCCACTTCTACTGGTAAATCCTTTGGGGTGGATGCTATTTTCCTAACAATTACTCAATACCATGTTTTTGTAAGATAAGATAAGATTTATTCAGCAAATACACCAGAATAAAAGCAGATCGACACACACAGAATCAACATAAACAGAATCATAAAACATACTAATTCCATATGACATACATAAATCATATTACAGATATTGAGATAACTCCCTCTTGTGAAGGAAGAGCTGGTGGACCATGTTACAAATAACATTACATAGCACTGGATTATCATTAGTCATTATTACTTTAAATTTGTCCATTGTATCCGTTAGAGGGAAGTCTTTTTTTCATCAGAAATTGCGCGAAATAATTTCCTCTCTGTGGGACATAAAGCAGACATTCCATTACAAACGAGCTGCCAGCTATTGAGTAATTGTAACCTCTATCTGATCTCGTCAACGATACGTGATACGACCCAGATCACTTCACTGTTGAGGTAAAGGGTTTATTATATGACTTATAGTTCAACATCGCATGCCATCGCTAGCATTAACAATTCCCCCAACCGTTTTTGGGGTAAATTGGACTGAAGTTAAAAAAAACAAACTATTTTTGTTTCCACTTATTTTTGTAACTTGGTGTTGTCACATTCCACTCGAACATAGACAAGTCAAAATTGCCCAGAAACGCTTCTTCAACGTCCAAATCATCTCACAAAAAATGAACGAGTAACGCGGTTACTGTAATTTTCAAAGTTGTGTTATCAAATTATTCGCTCTCAGTCTCAGTGTCACTTACTATGATGATCCACTTGAATTTATAAGTTTGCGACGTGGGTACATCCTCGGGAACCGGGTAGGTGTAATATTGAATTGTGTAGTTTCTATTTATTATAAAAAATTTTTAGCCATTCGCCCGTAACTGTCGCTGTCGCATTACCGGAAACGAATCGTCTATATGATACGGAATCAGAATGAGTGGCCTGTATGATACGGAATCGGAACACATTATGTGATACGTACAGTTTCTCGTGGTTTTCAGGAAAAAATCTGTATGATTGTTAGATAAAAAAAATTATCAAGGAAAGTATATTTGTAGCGTGTAAGTCTTTGATAAAAGCAAATAGGTATATTCCAAATAGTTGGGCGACATGACCGGACCATGGAGCACCGACGCCCTACAATTCTCCCCACCCCGAAAAACAGATGTTTTGTTAGTTCTTTTTATCCCAGTGTATATCATTCACCTATTTGTGACTTACCGGAATAGTATATTTCTTGTCCTGGAGACAGTATGTTGCCGCCCATTGCTTTTATTTTACTGTACCCCTTTGTCTTGTATCTCAGCTTGCATATGTTTGCACGGGCTTTAGATGATTGGTCTGTTCCTATAAACAAGAACTATATATGAACTCAAATTGTTTTCGGAGATACATTTTCTAAATGAATGCCAATGGAAATATGATGTCCCAATTTTATATATTATCAGTTATCTCCGCAAACATGTAATATGATACATGGAGATTTAATACCTGGATGTCGGTTTAAACCGTATACTCCATAGGTTCCGCTCTACAGTTTCGCACTATTGCGCAGGGTGTGAAATTCTAAACATAGGACATATGTTGAAACTAAGGCCATGTAAAATAGAGATATATTTTTAGTATCAGATATATGATTACATTAGGTTTTTTGTTGGAAAGAGAATTTGAAGTTTTGGTCCCAAAGTTGGAGTCTGATACATAGGGTAAAATTACCAGATGAATTATGGGAAACAGTGGCTTCGAAAAATTGGCTATTTTTTAAAATGTAATTTTTACACGTGTTTGTTACTAGACAGGTAACTACAAAATGAGACGGAAACATATAAAAATTTTTTTTGCATTTTAGAAACAGGGGATGCTCTGCACCAGGGGTGGGTAGGTGGGGTTGGTGGGAAAATTCTGCTTTTGAGGCTGCTAGGTGGCTGAAAATGACTGGTTTCGGCATTTTTTCATGCAATTTTTCAGGCTCATGTCTTGCCTTTGACAATAAATTATTCCACCCACATTCAGATTGTTTATTTCTACTTAGTCAGATAGTGTTATATGTTTTTTGTGGATTTGGGAAAATGTAATATGGGTTAGATAACTAAGCTACAGAATATTTGCATTTGAAGTGAGTGTATGGCGTGTCATATTTGGAAATGCCTGGAACTCTGTGGAGCGGAACCATAGATATCAGATAAAACACTATCTGATATCTATGATATACCCCCTTATGTTTCGCGTGCGCTTATACCCTGGATGTTGCACGCTCTCATATACCTTGGATGTTGGGTGCGCAGTTTACCATAGCTATTTGTCCTTGGCATTCTGGCCAATCAAAAGACAGAATTTATCTTGATAAAGGTACAAGCATATATTTATATTTAAAAGATAGTTTCTCGCCGATTTCCTATAGATTGAAGGAAAAGGATTGTGTAATGGTGCCAGACTTTGCTAAATATTTACAAAAATCTTTTTCAGTGCAACAAACATGTTGATGCCGTTTCTCACAAATAGTTCCCAGTTTTGGGCCCAGCGAAGCTTCCGAGATTCGATTCTCAGGAATATAGATAGCTTGATATCAGTCTTCAACGTCATCTCACAAAACGTGCCACCACCCATGCATATAATTTCAATCTCACTTGTTGAAAGAAAATTTCAGGTTTCCAAACAATATTGATTATGCTCTGCGCCTAGCGCTATGCAATGCCTAGTGCTGGCGATTCTCGCGGTTCCTGTTTTTGAACTATAATTCTTACTGGGTGATATTTCAACTGCATCATCAAGGCATGCCTTCAGTCGGGACTTGCGCCATCACAATCGGAACAAATAAGTTTTACAGTCTCTCTCCTCCAATGGGTCATTTTCAAGATGCCCCGGAGTCGATTCGGGATTCGATTCGATTTGGAATAATCGACACGATTCAATTCGATTCGAGATTCGATTCGAATACAAAAATTTTGATTCGCAGGGCCCTAGTCCAGTTATATTGATTTCTTTTATAAAACGCGAGGAATGCGCCCCAGAAGGTGTAGTACACCGTCCCTCGAGTGCACTAAGGCGCCATCTACGATGCGAAAGCATTGTACATGGCGTCAAGGTGCACTTTAGTGACTATATTTCTCAGTGCACGCCACAAACATGTACATTTGGAATTTCGCACGAAATGCATGTTTTTTAGTTACTTCCTTGGCCATTGGCGCAATTTTACAGTTCCATTGATAGGTAGTATATTAAAAACATTCATCGGATTAAGAAAAAACGTCTCGACTAATCAGACGCACTGAAATTGGCAATTCTTGTACAGAATCAAATAAAATATGTACACGCTTACAGCCATAAATATATCCTATATGCTTGTCGCAGGCAATTAACCTATCAGGTATGTACACTTAGCTAAACGTGGGTGAAACTTCGGAAGTTTTCTAGAGCAAGTGCATCGACTGGGTTCGAACCCAGCATTAGCAACGAACATGCCTGTTACCATAGATACTGAGCTAACGCACACCGTCAAAGGTTGAGAGTGCGGTGGCTCAGTGGTTACGAAATTGTACTTTAAACCGAAAAGTCCAGGGTTCAGTCCTCGCCAGGGGCAACTGCGTGGTGTCCTTGGACAAGGCACTTAATCCTGATTGCCCACATGGGGGCACGGAGGCGCTGTGTACTAAGACGCACTGCACGTCGATGGTGCACTTGTCTTCAACCAATGCTAACCCTGCTTGTATGGAGTTAGTACGTTGGGGAGTCTGGCAGTTGCTCGCCGTTGCGCGGTGGTTCTTTCCGGGTACTCCCGCTTCCTCCATCCGTAAAACTGTCACACACGTGGTGACCCTGGCTGTCGAATGTGTCGTTAAACCCCAGTAAATAAATAAATAGACCCTCAAAGGTTGGATGTAACCCAAACAGTATTTCGGTTCGCATTCAGAACCTGTCAAAACTCCCGAGTGTTGTTTTTATACGGGGGCGCGGTGGCGTTGTGGTAACCGGTTCTCGTCAGATCACCGAAGTTAAGCAACATCGAGCTCGGCTAGTCCTTGGATGGGTGACCGTCTGAGCGATCGATTCGGACTCCCGCGTTGTGTCCTTGTGCAAGGCACTTAACCCCGATTGTCCACATGGAGGCACGAGGACGCCGTGTACTAAGGCGTACTTCACGTCGATGGTGCGCATGGTAGTCGTCAATCAATCTAACCCTGCCTGTGATGTAGAACAGAGTTACGATGTTGGGGAAATGGCAGCTGCTCGTCGTTGCTCGGTGGTTCTCGCCGGGTACTCCGGCTTCCTCCACCCGTAAAACTGTCACCGACACGGTATGACATTGGCTGTTAAAGTGACGTTAAACCTTAAACAATAATCAATAACTCATTTTTTCTGTACAAACGTGACAATCGCTACTTATTCCCAGTTCCTTATTCTAGATTCGTTATCAACCGATTGTATCGGTTGATAACGAATCTAGAATAAGGAAATGGGAATAAGTAACAGTTGTCGCGCCCCCTTTTTCAATTAGATATTCGATGCGTCTTATTCTCTTCAACATCAAATGCAGCCAGAACCGATTACAGTTATTTATTTATTTATTTATTTATTTATTTATTTATTTATTTATTTATTTATTTATTTATTGGTGTTTAAGGTCACATACTTATGCACAATGGCTAATCGTGACCGCCGATTACAGTTACATTGACCAGTGTAGGCCTCAGTTTTAACAGATAAATTTCAATAAATGCATGGGAGAAGTTCAGAACCATGAGATTGCAATGGATCAAAATTAATTGTATATCGCCTAAATATCAAGCCGTTATCCCACCATGCACGTGCTTTTAATTAATCTACCAGGAACGTGGCTGGAGAGTTTTAGATCTGGGTGTGTACCCTCTATGGACTTCGAACTATAACACCCCTATCCCACCCCTGTTGCCGAAAATCCAACTTTTTATAAAACATTTTGCACTCCCAGATGATATAAAATGCCGGGATATCGACTACCACTTTTTTGTTGATGGTATGGTACTTAGCTGGAAAAGAGAAAAAACTTTTTATCACCAAAATTTGTTCACAAATCTTTGATTTGTTACAATTAATGGGAGAGTGCCAACAGGCACTCTCCCAAGGGCGGACTGGGCAAAAAGTTGCCGGGAAACGTACCAAGGAGGCCCCGGATCTGGACAAAATTTTGATGTTTCGAACCGAAAGAACGCTGCTTACTTGCATCTGGACGATCAATGGCTGCCAACACAGATGACATCCTCGATGGCAATTTTATCTTTGTCGCTCATTTGGCAAAAATGGTTGCACCAAGTGCGCCCCTGACTCATCAGGCCGACCAAAGTTCGGCCCAATGAGGGAATATTTTGATTTTTCGAACCGAAAGAAAGCTGCTTCCTCATCTGACGGATCAATGGCAGACTTGACTGCTGGTATATCGAAATGCCACCTATGTGGACTGTCAATGGCAGTCCACATAGATGGCATTTCGATAAACCAATAAATCCGATCCATTTCGCCTTTTAGTCATTTTCACGAAATTTCATGCGCCAACAGGTGCTGAGCTGCATAAATTTTGGGGCCCTGTATGACCTCCAATAAGGGGGGGGGGGGCACCCAGTAATTTCTAGGTGGAACATACGGCCAATCCGCCTCTTCACTCAAATTTATAAGAAGGACATCCACAGAGTCTGAAGACTCTCAGTACATGGACTTTAGAGGAGAGCCCAAATATGGGCTCCCAGCACTGAGTTAAATATTAAAAAGATTGGGGACTCGGGAGCTTGGTTTGAACCGAACCCTGGTACGAATATCTCATCAACCCATACCCGTGCGGATTAGGCGAATTCATCTTTCAACAACCCACTCACCGCTACCCACCAGTCGACACGTCCCTAGATACTTCACTGAAAATTTGGGTGTTTAGGCATTCCGTTATATATACATCAAGGAATCTTACCATTCACGAAGGAAAACTCTCCACCTTCACTCTTATGTCCTAAACAGTCAGCTAGCCAGAACAGAAAGATATCATTTCCATATCCTTCAACACTTATTGTTAAACCAGACGCTTGCGAGCCCACAGTGTCTTTTAAGAATGGTCTCACCAATGGCTGTCCATCTCTCCCGTCCAGAACAGTAGTCTGTACAGAAAAATAAAAACACTTTTTAAATTTTTTTTAATGCCACTTTAACCCTTTACCCAACGCAGACGATATCAAAATATATGATTTTAAATATTATTTTTTCAAAATTTTCAAAATATTTCAACAAAACCATATCATGTGACCACTCATTGGAACGAGCTCGGCGAGCTCGTTCCAATGAGGGGTCACATGATATAGTTTTGTTGTAAGTTTCTGAAAATTAATATTTTTTTCAACTACTAAATTTGCATATTACACGGGCGGATGCGGCCGATTTGTTAGATAAAGGGCTAATAAGAAAACTTTGAGCGCACCTAACTAAATTTAAACCAACAAATTGTACCAACTTTTTGACCAGCGATTTCTTGAGTCCAGCTTTAAACTTTTGAACCCTGGTGGTATCTTCCAGGTCAGTTCAATGGCAGCAATTGGAAGAGTCCATATTTAATTCGGGGAAGACAAATTCACATTTTCAACGTGCTGCCTCGAGATATTGATTGGTCTATCCCACACATTCATTTAGCAGCCATTCTACTTAATGAATTTATGACGTATCATGTTCCTGGCACGTAAAGCGTGCTCACGTGTTCAAAGGGTTAATGAATTTTTTCATCAAATCCAGTCATGGCTGCTTTACAACACCCGTGAATAGATTTGATGAAAAATATGCAGCGGGATAAGAGTTAATCCCTTATCTAACAAGAAGCAGACGAAAGTACTTGCAACTAATAACTGACACGTTCTCTAAACAGTTTCGTATAATCGCATAAATATGTTATGCTATACTATGCTGTGTTATGTTATATTCCAATAAGAGTAAAATTCTCGCCCTCTGGTTGGATGAGAGCTGGCGTAATTTTTTTTATGTTTACGGCTCCAGTAGTTAATGTTACCGTATGACGTCACCATGCGAAATATTTGAAACCACGTTTCCCGTTCAGTAATTGCTTCATAAATGGAGTGACTAGCAAGCCGCTTCATTTATCTGTATTTTTCACACGTGCAGTGCGGTGTTCCGGATAAAGTGTTGTTTAAATTACAAAGCGATTTACGATTTGAACCGAGATGGAATGAGTTTCTGGTTTATTAATTATTTATCCAGTGCAGTCGCGGGGTACACGAGAGGTTTATTTACTAAACCTGTGATCGTTAAAAGTTGTCTTGAATAAGGCAACGTTTTTAACGATCACAAGTTTAGTAAATAAGCCTCTCGTGTTTCACGATGTAGGTTTTGGGCTGTGGCTAGTGTCTTATTAGAAAATATACGTTATTGTGATGAGTTGACGGTAGCATGGTCTGAGCTTTGCGGTTCGGGGCGTATGTTCAATCTCGACGCTTCGCGTCTCGGCTGGACATAAGTACCGAGCCGCAAACCTCAGACCATGCTACCGTCAACTGATCACAATAATTTATAATGTTATGTTATGTTATTTATTTAGTTGATTATTTATTGGTGTTTAGGGTCACATACTTCTGCACAATGGCTAATCGTGAACGCAACGTTGATGTAGAGTCCAGTCCAGCCAATCGTTTACGATGTTTATAGCCACGTTGCTTATTTTGGAGGACTTCCACCACAGGCATTGGCTACCGGGTCCTATTTTACCAGTAAAACAGAATTTGTTTACCGCAGTCAACAAACACTGTTTCACTTCCAGTGATTCCACCGGGGAGCATAAATGTTGAGTAAGGGCATCTGACAAATGCTGAAAAATGATCCATTGAAATACTAACAATATGGCGGTTTATTTAACCAGAATATACACATAACACATTCCCAACAAAATGCCTTGAAAAGCGCGCAAACGGTGGTAATGAGCTGTATGATGTCAAACTGGGAACCGACAAACAAAACTGCAAATATTTGCTCCGCGCAATATTGTAATCACTTTGTTTATGTTTGTTTATTTTGGGTTTAACAACACTTTAAACAACCAGGGTCATATTGTGACAGACAGTTTCAAGGGTGGAGGAAGCCCGAGTCCCTACAAAGAACCACCAAGCAGCGCGAGAAACTGTCGGACTCTCAAATTTGTAAGTTTGTGAGTCCGACAGTTTATCGCGCTGCTCGATGCCCGATACAAACAGGATCAGTACTGGTTGAAGGTATGAGTAACATCAACGTGCAACAGGCCCCAGCACACTGCGCCACCCTGCTCCCTCTTGGGCACTTAGGTTTGTGTGATCAACATAAGTGAGAGAAATGTGGTCCACATCCACCACCAAAATGAAGGCAGTGGATGGTGAACCGATTGTGGTTCAGACCAAGATCTCGGGCCACCAGTCTAATTCTGTAAGGGGTTCGACGCCATTATGGGCTGTTTGTTTACCCACGTTTTGTGAAGCACAGACGACCGTTGATGTAACATGGTGTCTCGTTACTTACAAAGATATAGATATTCTTTCGTGCCCCTGTTATAGATATTCTAATCCATAAGTATTTAAGGAACCTTAAAACAATGAAAATATAAACAAAATTAGTCGAGCAACGTGGCATAATCGTAAAACCACGACCGTGGTGAGTCGTCATTCCTTTCGGTAATGTTATCATAAGGTCGGTCAAATCAAAAAAGTCGGTCAAATCAAATTTCAGTTGAGCAATATTTCCGGTGTTGATTAACCCCTTGACCCAACTAATCGGAAACATCCACCCGCGTAATATGCAATATCTTACCTCCTACAAGTATCTGGGAATTCCAATGGTTCAAAGACGTCACATGCAGACTGCATATAAAACCATATACTGCCTGTCAACATCAATATACGCTGAAAACTATGGGTAATCTCCCCTTTGTTCATTGAATATACAAAATGGCAGCAGCCGATAAACGCTTCAAGTTGAAAGACTGAGTGTTGGAAGCCCATATTTGGTCTGAAGTGCAGGTTAGGCAACTTAAAAGGCTTCATATTCTGTGGATGTGTGCCATGTTACCATCGAAATGAAGCTGTTTGGTATGTACGAATTTGCCTTGTTACCGTTTATGGGAGAGTGCCTGTAGGCACTCTCCCATAAACTGTAACAAGACAAAGACACGTGAACACATTGTGAGAATTCTCTCATTTAATTTTGATCGCTGTTGTTATTAGGTCTGTGCATCGATGCAGCAGTCGATAAGATATATTCGTTACACAGTTTTCCCTCGTCCAATACGAAATTAACTGACACCATATATACCATATTAGGCCACCAGCAAACTGTGTAACTAATAATATGCTGTACCAGTACTATGCTGAAAAGCGCACATGTGAATTCAACCGTACCATTACCATGTGCTGCATTCAGACTGACAAACAAAAACTAACATTCTGGGCAGAATAAAAGAGTGAAGTACTGAAATGATAGATGAAAGCTTCATGGCATGTAAAAGTTTCTTTTTTTACTTGTAATCATTTTATACCCTGATTATCTGTTTTACTGTTGTTTACAGGCCTGAAAATAAGCAGTCTGACATTTGCAAAATGAGGTTCCCAGAGGATGAATTTGATGATGCTATCCCATACAATGGGCCAGTTTAAACTCTGGCTATCTCTTTCTGTTTAGTGGCGAGGCCCTGATTCAGATTGAGGTTCACAGAGGGTAAATTTAGTGAGGCTACCCTGCTATGCAGGGTAGCCTCACTAAATTCACCCTCTGGGGACCTCATTTTACAGATGACAGCCTGCTTATTTTCTGTCTTGGTTGGAATCGTCATGGGAGACTACTCTTTGACAACATTGGTCTTAGACTCAAGTTATTTCTAACTGAATGCTTGTTTGAGAGGTGTTGGAACCTCGTAAAATGAAGAAACAGAACAATTAGGCGCCATTTTTTCGAATTTCGGGTGGTGAGTCAAAAAGGTTTGCTCAGGAAGAAATAAACAAATTGCACGGAAGGGAGAGTGGGGGGGGGGGGGGGGGGGGGCATTGAGGACATTTGTTTTTTCAAAAACACATATATGCAATTTTTTCAGACTCCCCACCCACATCACCATCTAAATAATGTGTACATTATTATTAATTAAATGATTGTATCTGAACAAATCATCATAACTCACCTCTGCATGATAGTAAACTGGATATCCTGGTCCATAATTATACTTCACAAGAAAATCAGGTACTGTGTCATCATTAAAGTATCCAGGGGATGGTGATCTGAAATAAGATGCAGTGTTACATATATTATAATTATATTAGTTAACAAAATACAATGTTTATAAAAAAACCCCAAAAAACCCACATTCTCCCGAGTGCAACAAGGCGCCATCTGCAATGCGGAAATTCCCGAAGGTTTTCATGTTTCCGGCCCCGCAATCGCCGATCACTTTCAAAGAGCACACTTTGATGTAGGTGAGAAAATAACGATAATGACGAAGTTTTCATTTTTCGTGGCAATACAAACTGAATATTTACATGTTTTAGTTATTACTAACAAAAACACAAGTGCCAAGATTGGAAAGCTGATTATTTATTTATTTATTTATTTATTTATTTATTTATTTATTTATTTATTTATTTATTTATTTATTTATTTATTGGTGTTTAAGGTCACAAATGTTTGCACAATGGCTAATCATGACCACAACATGAGTATCAACTCAAGACCAGGGGTGAGCGTTAATAAGCCATGTTGCCCATTTTAGAGAGGGTTTGCACCTCCCAAGCATTGGTGACTGGGTCCTATATTTTACCAGTAAAACAGAGCCTGTTTACCGCAGTGAACAGGCACGGCTTCACTTTCCGGGGTTCCTGCAGGGGAAGGAAAGCTGATACAATGTTATTAGAAGGTTGAGTCCAAAAAGAAGGTATGAGCCAGGTAGGCACTCGAACCCCGTATTTTTTATGGCTTCTCTGAATACAGCGGTAAAAAAGACAGTTCCATTTTCCATTTCCTATCCAACGAACATTTAGATACCGTTGAGGGTGTGAGGAACCAGTCAATTGAACACCATGAACTAACAAATTATTGAAATTTGGCACACATTGTCACCTCAGCCATATCAGTGACTGTCCCATATTAACCCTTTACTCAACATAACGTCCAAAACCGCCCAGCGCTATTCTCAAAAATCGCCAATTAATTTTCATTATTTTTTAATTTTTTGTCTCAAAAACATAGGTTATGATCCTTCATTGGAACGAGCTCGTCGAGATCCATCCAATGATGGGTCATAACCAATGTTTTTGAGACAAATAAAAATGAAAAAAGAATTGTTTTGCAAGTGTCGTCTGTTTTTCATGTTAGGTACAGATCGGTTAATTTATTTATTAGGCCCACACTCTTCACAAAAGAATAAAAAAGTATTGCTTACACATAAGTCTCCGATCCAGGAAAGGTATAGTTCCACAAAACTTCGTACGTCTGTCCGTCAACAGCAATCACAGTAGTATCAAATAAAGACATCACTATATCAACAACACCATCACCAGTCATATCCAGCAGAACAGGAGGGGTCATTACTCCTTTATCAATGTCGCCATAAATCATGACAGCCTGGAAAAGTGAAAAAATGGGGAGGGGGAAATAAACTATTATAAGTAACCCTTTACCTAACGTAGTTACGACCAAAAGCGGTCGGTGCTATTCACAAAAATCGTCAGTCAGAAATTCAGATTATAATCACTCATTGGGGAGAGTTGGTTGTGACCGTTTCAATGACGAAGGCATGCCTTGATTATGTAGTTAGAATATGTTATCGCTCGAGACTTGAGCCCAAGCCTGAAAATAAGGAATCTGACATTTGCAAAATGAGGTCCCCAGAGGGTGAATGTGATGATGCTATCCCATACAGTGGGTCAGTTTATCCTCTGGGTACCTCTTTCTGTTTAGATTTGAGACCCTGATTCAGATTGAGGTTCACAGAGGGTACATTTAGTGATGCTACCCTGCTGTGCATGGTAGCATCACTAAATTCACCCACTGGGGACCTCATGGCCACTCTTCAATAATTTGTGATAAAACAAGTTTATATAAACAAAACTACTGTGTATTCACAAATTGATAAACTCTGTGTAGCCTATGCTAGTTTAAAAGTGTGTTACATTTTTTGGTGGTCTGAATTTGTTCATCTAAACTTGTTTTATTACAAGTAATTGAAGGATGCCTATAGGCTGGAATGTCCCACGCAACTACGAAATCGCTACTTACAACTACAGACATAGAAATAATACGAGAGCAAATGAAAAAATTACACAATTCATGGAAAACTTGGACCTCTACGATGTTTGGAGACTAGAAAATGAAGGCACACGACGTTACACGTGGAAAGGACCGGGTAATAAAATGGCTAGGCTAGACTATTTTGTTGCCTCGTCCGATCTACAAACTTTCGTGGATGATGCCGATATACATGTTCGTTACCGTTCTGATCACAGTCCAGTTAGCATAAAGTTTTCTTTTATAGATCAAAAAAGAGGAAAGGGTTTTTGGAAATTCAATAATAGCCTTTTGAATGACCCTGATTATGTTACTTTGGTTGAAAACACAATAGCAGAAACTGTACTTCAGTATTCGAATAATAATAATAATAATAATAATAATAATAATAATAATAATAATAATAATAATAATAATAATAATATTTATTTATTTATTTATTGTTGTTTAAGGTCACATACTTCTGCACAATGGCTAATCATGACCACAACATGGAGAGAAAGTCAAGGTCAGTCAATCGTTTATACCCCATGTTGCCTATTTTAGAGGACTTGCACCCCAAGCATTAGTGACTGGGTCCTATTTTACCAGTGAAACAGAGCTTGTTTACCACAGTAAACAAGCACTGCTTCACTTCCCGGGAATAATAATAATAATAATAATAATAATAATAATAATAATAACAATAATAATAATAATAATAATAACAATTTTACAATAAATGATCAACTATTTTGGGAGACGCTAAAACTAATGATACGTGGTAAAACGATATCATACTGTTCCTACAAAAGCGTAAAATCGAACGAGCAGAGGCAAGGGGGCGCGGTGGCTCAGTTGGTAGAGGTGCAGGCTGCAAGCCAAGGGGTCCTCGGTTCGAATCCCACCTGCGGCAACCGCGTTGTGTCCTTGGGCAAGACACTTCACCCCGATTGCCTACATGGGGGCACGATGACGCTGTGTACTGAGGCGTACTGCACGTCCATGGTGCGCATGTCTTCAACCAATCTAACCCTGCCTGTGCTGCGGTACAGAGTTCAGAGTTACGATGTTGGAGAGCTGCTCGTCGTTGCTCGGTGGTTCTCTCCGGGTACTCCGGCTTCCTCCACCCGTAAAACTGTCACGGTCACGATTAGCCATTGTGCATAAGTCTGTGACCTTAAACACCAATAAATAAATAAATAAATAATAAATAGCAGAGGCAAGAATTACAAAGGAATTAAAGGAACTGAATATTAAATTGGACAACGGAGAATTGAATGTTACTCGTGATATCGAAACCCTTGAGAACAATCTCCGAGAAATTAGAGACAAAAAGATAAGTGGGATGATTTTAAGAGGGAAAGCAAGATGGAAAGAAGAAGGTTAAAAACCTACAAAATATGTCTGCAACCAAGAGAAAAGACATTTCACCGAAAAAATTATTGCAAAACTTATTAAATCAGACGGATCTGAGACAAGAGACTTGAAAGAAATAATATCTGAACAAAGAAAATTATATATAGAACTTTACTCTTAAACTAAGCTTTCCCTCTCAAACATACATAAAGAAAGTGAACAATCTTTTTTCGATGAAGAAAACCCATTCTTAAATTTCCTCGCGGAAGACGAAAGTATAGCACTGGAAGGCCAACTAACAAGTAACGAATGTCTATACGCCCTAGAATTAATGAAAAATAATAAAAGCCATTGTTCTGATGGCTTCACTGCAGAATTTTATAAATTATTCTGGGGGACATCGGCACATTTTTGATAAACTCTCTAAACTACGGGTATACTTTCGGGGAACTCTCCACAACTCAGCGTAGTGGAATTATCGCTTGTATTCCCAAGCCTAATAAAGCAAAAGTATATATTAAAAATTGGAGACCAATATCGCTAATAAATGTGGATGTTAAAATAGGATCACGTGCAATCGCAAATCGTTTAAAGAAAGTTCTGCCTAAATTAATCTCAGATACACAACTTGGTTTCATGAAATCTCGGTACATAGGTGAATCTACCCGCCTATTTTTTGATTTAATTGAGAAGTGTAAAGAACAAAAAATTCCTGGAATGATTGTTCTATTAGATTTTGAAAAGGCCTTTGACTCACTGGAATGGCATTCTATTGAAAAAACATTGGCGTTTTTAAAATTTGGTCCTTCTATGATTAGATGGTTCAAAACGTTTTATACAAACGTCTACAGTTACATACTGAACAATGGCCACTGCTCATAGAAATTCGAGTTGCAGCGAGGTGTCAGACAAGGTGATCCCCTTTCCCCCTACTTATTCATACTGAGTGTCGACTCACTGGGTGTCGCTTTGAAATATAACCCCGATATTCGAGGGATAAGTATCAATCACTCCGAGTATTTGATCAGCCAATATGCAGATGACACCTCTCTTTTCCTTAATGGAGATAAGTCATCTCTGGGGGCAGCTCTGGATTCAATAGATCTATTCGCGAAAGTCTCTGGTCTCAAGATTAATTTTGATAAAACGCAGGTAATATGGATTGGATCCAAAAGGGGTTGTGGCGAAGAGTTACATACTAAGGTACCACTACAATGGAATCATAGAAATGCGTTTACTATGTTAGGGATACAATTTAACCTATTCACCGATAATTATGTAATAAACAATTATCTAGACAAAATTAAAAAAATAGAGAAACTACTCAATGTCTGGTCTTTTAGAAACTTGAGTTTGATAGGGAAAAGTACAGTAATTAAGACACTAGCCTTTCCCCCAGCTGATTCACTGCTTGTCAGTTCTTCCTGACCCAGATGCGTCGACTTTGAATAAAATCCAGCAAATGTTTTGTAAATTTCTTTGGTTTAATAAAACAGATAAAATAGCACGCAATGTTGTCATCAATGAAGTAGACAACGGTGGCATAAATTTTACTCATGTTAAAAGTTACAGCTATGCCCTGAAAATGACATGGATTAAAAAAATTCTTGATCCATATGTGACAAGCCCATGGAAAACCCTAATAATAGAGGATTTAGAAAATTTTGGGGGTCACAAAATATGATTCATGAAAAAAGGAGGTCTTCAAAAAATAGGAGAACATTTTAACGCATTCTGGAAATGTGTAATGAATGCTTTGTCAACCTTAGAAACAAATGTCGCCACAACCCCTGCAGAAGTTTTCAGCCAACCCCTTTTTTACAACAATAGCATAAAAATCCACTGTACCCCCTATTTCTGGATCTATTCGCAAAACCACCCCAAAAATGTCAATCCAGGTGGAAAGATGTTTTGAATATTGATGTACAATCCGATGACTGGACACAAATATACAGAAGGTCTTTCCAGTTAACCGATGACTCGTATTTACAAAGCCTACAATTTAAAATTCTGCACAGAACTTTATACACAAATTCGAAATTATTTAAGTGTAAATTATCCGAAACGGAGTTATGTACTTTTTGCAACGAAGCAAAGGAGACTGTTGCATCTGTGTTTCGAATGCTCTCATTCAAAAACAGTTCTCTTGAATTTGACTCAGAAACTTCGAGAAAAGTGCAACGTTCTCCTTCCGACAACGCCAGAGTATATTCTGCTCAACCTGGAAAAATACGAGGACCGTCACACATCAAGTGATACAGCCGACTTCTGTACACTGTTATTCAGAAAATTCATCTATTCATGTAAGGTGAGGAAAAGTCTTCCAAGATTTGAAGGGTATGTAGTGCAACTAAAGCAATTTAGGAGCGTCGAACTACTGTCTCTTCAAAACATCTCTCCCTCAAAAGCGGCTTCCACCCGAATGAGATGGATGTTGTTGGAAACATTCTTTGAACCGGAGTAATATATTCATACGATTCGACAAATTATTTGACGCAACTGATGCAAGTCCCTCAAAAGACGATAATAATTTTCGTAAAATGTTGAACTGGTGTTACTTTACTTGCGTAAGTATATATATATAACTACATGTATATATCTGGATAGAACAATTATGAAAAACTTCCTGTAAACGAAACTTTGTTGTAGTTTTTGTGCCTGAAATAAAAATTATAAAAAAAACAAACTCTAATTATGCAAATTATGAAAATGTGGCCCAGTGGTATTTTGTTCAGCCAATCAAATTGTCTAGTTTTGAAACTGACCAATGAAATTGACGGAAGGCTTTATTTATCACTGATTAATATGAAAACAAAATATCAAATGTTTTAAAGTGAACAAAACGGACGAGTCATATGATAAATATGTTTATCACTTTTTATGTGAATAAAAAAAAAAAAAAAAAAAAAAAAAAAAAAAATATGATACGTTTAGGCACAAAAACAGAAGATTCTACCTTATCGATAGATCCCTTGTGCAGATCTTCGAGGCTAATGGTCCACAGAGAACCATTGTGTGTTTCACCTCCTGTACCAAACAACGCCATCTGAGTTCCATTCTTGACTTTGTATATCTGTGGTGAATAGTAAGATTCTTTCTCATTCGGGACACCGACCCAGCGTAATACTTTTCCTGTTTTACCACTCATAAGTAGTATTCTGCCAGACAATCGAAAAGCACTTCCTGTAAAAAATGCAAACATTTACTGCAGTAAGTAGTTCCTAGTGGCGTGGCCATGGGTGGACGCGTCCCCCACGTTCCCTCAAAGTTGGTCCTCGAAATATGTCCAAAAATGGCATAAAAATCGTAGATGGATTAGGTCCATGGGGGTTAGGTTGTAGATTTGTAGATTGCTTGTCCTAATATCTGTGTCGGTGAAAAAGTAGACAGTCGTCAGTGCATGAAGAATCTAAAATATCCGCTCCGTTGCAAGGAGATGGGGTTTTTGAACCCTGGAATTCAATTTTTTTCTACCACGGGCCGACCATGGTTCGACGACCCTTGGCCGCCCCTTATCAGGCACATTTATTTTCCTCTAGTGGAAACCCTAATTATAGAGCACGCGTCCCTCTCCCCGAGAGAGTTAGCCAATACCACTTTTTTTATTGATGTTTAATGTCACTTTCAGTATACTTTACTGTATTATTATCACAACACAGGTATATATAAAGACAAATTTAGACAATTGTTTATTCCAATATATATGCTCTCTACTTTAAAGGACTACCAGGCAGGGACACCGGGAGCACTTCAAGTCGGGGGAGGCGGGAGTGGGGGGGGGGGGGGGATCAGCCCCCCGAGAAGAAGGCATTTACTCGTGCTTGCAGACTCGACATGACATGCCGAAGTACGCATGTCTTGAATGCTAGAGTCCCGAGATGGGGAGTTTGAGAGGGGCACCTCTCCAACACCCCATTGAACTACCAGAACGGATTTGGGGTGTATTAGTAGTAGGAGAGGGATGAACCGGGCCCCGTTGGTCGCGGAGGGGGGGGGGGAGTGACGTCATAGTCACGTAACCCAGGATGTCGTGTTTGGTTGTCATGGTAGCCCGCGTGAGCGGCTATATTGTGACGTCTTTACCATAGTGATACGCGGTGTTAATGCGCGTGCGCTTAGCGTGTTGGGAGGTGAAACGTTTTTCCGTCGGTCTTTTTGTATACTGGAGGCCGCCAACTTGGTTTCTATGGTAGCACGTGGTTGCTATGTTACACAAAAGCTTACAGTTGTCCAGGGGCATGTTCCTTTGTACAAGAGTAATATGCCAATTCGTAGAATTAGCCAAATAAACCAGACAATTTGTACTATTTCGAATTCTTTCAGAATTCTCTGCTTCTATCGATCAATACAATAATTTTCGTCTACCCGACCATGTTCGATTGTCCTGGAGTATACTCCAGTAGAGGAGAAGATCCTATCAGTTGGAAGAGCTTTGCTTATTGTTACTATATTTAGCTTTTCTAGTCTGTTCTGGTTAGTTCTGACCCTATTCCGAGTACTCTTGTTTTTGTTTCATTTATGCAGATCATCCAATTAGTTCCCTTTATCATCACGACCCATGGCACCCCAATTCCACCAAATAACGAACGATGGGCCTTCGGCACCCCTTTTTATCGTATGAGGCCATGAGGGCCATCAGAAAATCACTCAATGAGGTATAATCTACTATCTCTCTTAGCCTCATTTCGGTTGAGGCCATGAGGGTCACGAAACAATCCCTCAATGAGGCCTAATTTACTCTCCCTCCAAGCCTCAATTCAGTATTTGAGGATACCTATGAGATGGCGACGCACTATTGGGATACCAATCGAAGATACCTTGTGGAGAATCCCTTTTTAGTCGTATGAGGCCAAAAGTGCTATGAGAAAGTCCCTCAATGAGGTCTAATTTACTATCCCTCTTAACCTCATTTCGGTTGAGGCCATAGGACCATGCAAAAATCCCCCAATGAGGCCTAATTTACTATTCCTTTTAGCCTCATTTGGGTATTTGAGGATACCTATGGCCTGGTATTGTATTGTATTATTTGAGGATACCTTACGAGGATACTTTTTGGAGAATTCCTTCTTTTGTCATGAGGGCCATGAGAAAATCCCTCCGTGAGGTCTAATTTACTATCCCTCTTAGCCACATTTCATTTGAGTTCATGAGGTCCATGAAAAAATCCCTCAATCAGGTCTAATTTACTATCTCTCTTAGCCTCATCTCGATCTTTAACAGCCATATCCCATGGCACCCCAATTTATTTATTTATTTCTTGGTGTTTAAGGTCACATATTTCTGCACAATGGCTAACCATGACCGTGACAGTTTTACGGGTGGAGGAAGCCGGAGTACCCGGAGAGAACCACCGAGCAACGGCGAGCAACTGTCAGCTCCCCAACATACCAACTCCACACAAGCAGGGTAAGCATTGGTTGAAGACAGGTGCACGATCGACGTGCACTACGCCTTAGTACACAACGTCACCGTGCCCCCACGCGGGCAATGGGGGTGAAGTGTCTTGCCCAAGGACACAACGCGGTTGCCGCAGGTGGGATTCGATCCGAGGACCTCTCGGCTTGCAGCCTGCACCTCTACCAACTGAGCCACCGCGCCCCCAGCACCCCAATTTCACCACCCCTTTTCGGAAAACATCTGGCCTTCGGCACCCCTTGTTAGTCGTACGAGGCCATGAGGGCTATGAGAAAAGCCCTCAATGAGGTCTAATTTACTATCCCTCTTAGCCTCATTTCTGTTGAGGTCATGAGGGCCATTAAAAAGCCCTCAATGAGGTCTAATTTACTATTCCGCTTAGCCTCATTTCGGTATTTAAGGATACCTATGACCCAGCTCCTATACAGCTTCTATATGGTTCCTGTACAGCTCCTATACAGGTAGTCTTACCAACGGCTTCCATCTTGTCTCTATAGCTCCAAGGCCACTACTTGTCTTAACTATCTGTCCGTCATAGCTTCTACAGCAGTCACCCAATACTGCTCTTGCAGTCTTGAACCATCACTTCTGGTTACCCAATACAATAGTCTTCTACCACTGTTGCAGCTTTGAACCATTACTACTGACTCGTAACACTATTTCCTGGCCATACATTCTCTCAGGCCTTCAGAATGTCCACTCAGGTTGCTTCTTCATTCCCCTCAACATGTACCATTTTATACAGCGTTCAATGTAAAATACAAATTGACAGGCTATATAAAGCATTCCGTAAAGTTGGATTCCGTGTTTTAAGGGTGGTCAAGAAGTACATATTGATGTCTCCAAACACGCGTATCCAGTACCATTTTCCGAAAATATCAACATCGTTTTGGATATCCCCTACCTTTTTTGAATAGTATATATAGTACAATAGGTAATTATGGTATAAATCACAGACTCACCAGGTCCCTGTAACGGATCTCCTCCATGAATTACAAGAAGATCGACAACACCATCCTTGTCTAAGTCTTCAGTTATGTGAGGTGTGTACACGTTCATTACTTTGTTCTTCGCCTCCTGTTCGCCTAAATGCCACAACCGTGTACCATTTCTACCATTGATTGCATGGAAGGCCTACAAAATTTATTATTATTATTATTATTTATTAGGGCTTAAGGACACAGTAACAGACAGGATCAGCCAGCCACAGTAACAGCCATATCGGTGACAGTTTTACGGGTGGAGGAAGCCGAAGTACCAGGAGAGAACCACCGAGCGACGACGAGCAGCTGTCAGCTCTCCAACATCGTAACTCTGAACTCTGCACCGCGGCACAGGCAGGGTGAGATTGGTTGCATACTATATATATACAGTACCTACACCATTTGGCGGATCTAGCTGCAAGGAGCCGCACTTTTGCTCCCCAAAAGTTGCTCCCCCAAAAGTCCTGTTCCTATGGGAATTTAACACTAGCTGCTCCCCCAAAAGTCCGGGTAATCAGGGACGATACATACGTGCTATACTACTTATGGTCGAACAACAGTTCTTCTTTTCTTACCGGAGTAGAATGGCTCAGCAAGCCCCAGAATCTGACTAGCTACAATTTACTGATTCTGTATGTTCAGGAGCGGGACGTTTCATAGGTTACAGCATTGTACTTTGAATCAAAGTGCCAACGGTTCGACCCTGCCCCACACCATCTGCGCCGTGACATGCCCCATGCATTGGTACACAGCGTCACCATAGCCCCCACGTGGGGCTGTGGTGGAACTGTGTACCAAGGCATGGGGCATGTCATTTGGCTTTAACAGTTAGGGTCACCTCGTGTCGGACAGTTTTATGGGTGGAGGAAGCCGGCGTACCCAGAGAGAACCACAAAACAGCGGCGAGCAATTGTCGGACTCCCCAACGCACTGACTCCACACAAGCAGGGTTAGCAACATTAGCAGTGTACCATGGACTGCAGTATACCTTAGTACACACCGCCACCATGCCCCCACCCCACGTGTGTAGTAGAGATTGAATGCCTTGCCCGAGTACACAACGCAGTTACCCCTGTGTGGATCGAACAGTGGACCTTTCAGTTTGAAGTCCAATGCCGCAACCACAGAGTCACCGCGCTCCGTTGTGGCGGGGTAGTAAGGCGAAAAGTCTGGCAGTTTGCAAGTCACTGCTCGTTGGTTCTCTCTCTTGTACAGATCACCTGCAAGATACAACCAGGTATTCTCGTTGAATTCAAGTCGTTCACACACCGCTCTAGCAGCGTTGCAGATTTTCACTACACACACCAACGCTAAAAGAGACGCGTTCCATTGATGCATAACACCAAACTCTCAAGTTACCAGTCACACTCTTGAAAGATTCTGAGACACTTATGGCGTGGAACCAGTTTGCCTCTTATACAGTCCATCACCTATTTTTAGTTTCAGTCAGGTGGAACATTTCATTTGTTTGGAAAAGCGAACCTATGGTGGGAGTTCTAAGATGAGAACAATATAATCAGTACCTTCCAGTTAGGTTTTACCCCACATGACTCAACAATACTCCAACTCACCGATATCTACGATACATTCAGTCATGCACTTGACGACGGCAAAGACGTGAGGGTTGAAATTTCCCACCAGGGTTCAACTCGGCGTCCCCACACAAACTTAAGATTAGTAGACCGAGACTAAGGCACTTTATCCCGGTTGCCTACATGTGGGCACGATGACCCATGTACTAAGGCGTACTGCACGTTGATGGTGCACACGTCTTCAATCGCTGTAACCCTGCTTGAAGGGAGCTTGAACAGAGTCAGAATGTTGAGGAGCTGACAGCTGCTCGTCGATGCTCGGTGGTTCTCTCCGGTTTCCTCCACCCGTAAAACAGTCACGGTCACGATTAGCCATTGTACATAAGTATGTGACCTTAAACACCAATAAATAATAAACGGTTGGTTGGTTGTTGGTGGTTAACGTCACAGATTTATGCACCATGGCTAATGGTGACACAACATGGGGATGAAGTCAAGTTTAGTCAATCGTTGATCTACATGTTGCCCATTTTAGAGGACTTTCACCCCAAGCAATGGTGACTGGGTCCTATTTTACTAGTAAAGCGGAACTGGTTTACCACAGTAAACAAGTGCTGCTTACTTCCCGGGGTTCCCACGGGGAAAATAATAAATAAATAACATTGTCATCACTATTAATAGAATCGTTCGTTTACAGAATAGAATGAAAGGAAACACACCTCAGCTGTAGTGTTTTCATAACGTATAGCTGAAGGTTTTCAATGGGGAGGGGAAGGGGTAGATCTTTAAAAATTCCAACTTGGGATGGATACTTTCTAGCCCACCCCCTGGAGGGGGGAATGTTTCCAAATGTTGACTCCGAGTGGTTTTTCCGGTAGGTTTTAGGGCATTCTGAGAATATTGCCAAACAGTTTTAACCCATTACCCAACGTAACGGCCAAAACCGGCCAGCGCTATTCACAAAAACTGCCATTCAATTGCCATTATTTTTTGTTTATTTTTTGCGTCAAAAACATAGCTTATGACCCCTCATTGGAACGAGCTGGTTGGGCTCGTTCCATTGAGGGGTCATAAGCTATGTTTTTGACGCAAAAAAATGAAAAAATTAATTATTCAATAATTTTGTTTACAAGTGTCGTTTGCTTTTCATGTTAGGTAAAGGGTTAATGACTGCAGTTAAATATCTTTATGCATAATTTGAGGTTTAAAGACAACACAAAATGACAATTTCTTGTGGCACTGTTATATGTAAGTTGGTCCTATCTGCTTTCATTCGGCATTCTGTCAATCACTTGAATGTACAAGTATGGAGAATACTAAAAAAAAATCAGTAATTAACCAATAATTTATAAATTTATCATCTCAAATTTGAAGTCATGCTGAGCAGTGAGCACACTAATCTTGAACTGAACTCAATGACTAACAACCATTCGTTACACTAACAAAATATGAGTAATGAGTCAGCTACTTGTAACTAACTCAGCGTATAAAAATGTCACAATATGTGTGAGATGTGAATTCAAAAATACCAAATACAAATCGAAATTGTCAGTCTGACTATGATTAAACAACCACGACTGTAGACTTAACATTGAGCCTCTGAGTAGTCGGGAAATCGGGCATTGTTCAATCAGAAGTCTGACTGTGCAAGTCGGCGGTTGGAATTTTCACGGAAACGTAATACCACATTCGTAAAAATAACAATGCTTTGATTTTCCAACTATTCGTCCACTAAGTTACAATGTGTTCTATGTGCCTACTGGCACATAGAACACATTGAAACTCATGGGACGCGTTGGAATTTTTGCCTGAAAACATTCCCAACTATCTTTATTTTTGGACAAATATTGGGGGTGAGGGTGGTTGAGACACCCTCCTACCCCTTTCCCTTCCCTGTGGCTACGTCCCTGCCCCTACGCCAGAACTTACGTTCATTTCATTAGTTTATTGGTGTTTAATGTCACATATTTCTGCACAATGGCTAATCATGACAAGGACAGTTTTACGGGTGGAGGAAGCCAGAGTACCCGGAGAGAACGATCGAGCAACGGCGTGCAACTGTCCAAACATACCAACTCCACACAAGCAGGGTTGGCATTAGCTGAGGACAGGTGCACCATCGACGTGCAGTGCGCCTTAGTACACAGCGCCACCGTGACACCACGAGGGAAGTGGGGTGAAGTGTCTTGCCCAAGGACACAACGCTGTCGCCGCAGGTGGGGTTCGAATCGAGGACCTCTCGGCTTGCAGCCTACACCACTACCTACCGCGTCCTTCTTTTCATCTGTTGAATTTTAGCCTGAAAAATTCCCAACTATCTTGGTTTTTGGACAAATATTGAGAGGGGGGGGGGGGGTGAGACACTCCCTACACCCCCTACAGCTACGTCCCTGCCACTTTGTCAGAACCTACGTTCAGACAGCATAACTAACGATTGGCATTCTTATTTAAGGTTATTAAAAATAATGCTTTGTTAACTGATTTGTTATCTGATTTCCATTTTACAATACAATTTCAGCATACTTTCAGTTATTTATTGGTTTTAATCCTTTACCTAACACGAAAGGCAGACGTCACTCGCAAAACAAAATTCTTGATTAACCCTTTACCTAACATGAAAAGCAGACGACACTTGCAAAACAAAATTCTTGATTAACCCTTTACCTAACCTGAAAAGCAGACGACACTTGCAAAAAAAATTCTTGAATAACTAATTTTTTTCATTTTTTGTCTCAAAAACATAGGTTATGACCCCTCGTTGGAACGAGCTCGACGCGCTCGTTCCAACGAGGGGTCATAACCTATGTTTTTGAGACAAAAAATGAAAATATTTTGAAAATTAATTGGCGATTTTTGAGAATAGCGCTGGCCGGTTTTGGCCGTTACGTTGGGTAAAGGGTTAACTGAATATTTTCATTTTTTGTCTCAAATACATAGCTTTTGACCACTCATTTAGTGGTCATAAGCTATGCTTTTGAAGCAAAAAATGAAAAAAAAGTAATGAAAATTGAATGGTGATATTTGTAAATAGCGCTGGCCGGTTTTGGCCGTTACGTTGGGTATTTATTTATTGGTGTTTAAGGTCACATATTTTTGTACAATGGCTAATCATGACCACAACATGAGTATCAACTCAAGACCAGGGGTGAGTGTTAATAATCCATGTTGCCCATTTTAGAGAGGGTTCGCACCTCCCAAGCATTGGCGACTGGATCCTATTTTACCAGTAGAACAGAACCTGTTTACCGCAGTAAAAGGGCACTGCTTCACTTCCCTGGGTTTCCACTGCGAGTTACGTTGGGTAAAGGGTCAGCTGGTAATAAAAGTAATAACAAGACTGTAGGTCATCGCCGTTTATTAACTGCTCGTCAGAAATGAAGCGGCTGGTCTGTTTATCATTTATGTTAGGCCGTTAACAAACCCCAATGCCCTCAAAAATCATGTTATATTAATGGCGATTTTGTGAATAGTGCCGAATTTATCGTTACCTTAGGTAAAGGGTTACACAAAACAAAACAAAACAAAAAGGGAACGCTGGGTTTTGAAACACAAGGATTTCTGAGAATGAACGAGAGAAAACAAAGGGAGACAATCCGCCGTTCAGCAAATATCAAGTTAATATGGAAAGACACTCACTCCACCTCTGCCGGCAGCTAGACAATCATTAACCCCATCATTATTGAGATCAGCGTTACAGTTGATCCCATACAATTCATGCTCTGACCAATATCTCCATAGTTCCTTGCCTGTTTTTCCCTCTAATGCCATAACTCCCCCAAAACATGGCTTTACACCTCCAAAGTAGAGATCACAGACTACTTCCGGTATTCCTTGTCCATCTGCCCCTGAAAATGAAAGCACAGTTTCTTTATAAAAATATGTTATATGGCTGTAACAACAGTTTCGCCCCCTGAGTTCCAATGAGTTCTATGTGCCAGTAGGCACATAGAACACATTGGAACTCAAGGGACGTGTTGTCAACGATGGTTTATTGTAAAAATATGCTGGAACAAATTCGAGCGAAAGGCACAAGGAAGGTAAAATTCATTTTTACACCACCGGCTCAAGATTCTGAGAATTAAATTGAAACTATTTCTGATGACTTTTAAAAAAACGTGTAGGGACCTGGCGACAGGAGTGTGGTGGTCAGGGACGCCGGGCGCACGGGGGCAGAGAGGGCAGCTACCCTACCTACATTCGCATCACGGGGGCGAGAGGAGGGGGAGGCAGACAATGCCCTTCCCAGGTTCGTCATTTTTTTTAATGATTTATTCTCGAAGTAAAGCTAAAATACACCCAAATCCGTTCTGTGAACTTTCAAAATTCAGTGGGGGAGTTGGGTAGTTTGGGAATAGGTGCCCCTCCCGATGGTGGGGAACCTCCTCTCGAACCCCACCATCTCGGGCCTTCGAGATATGCATGCTTCGGCATGTCATGGCGGGGCTGCTAGTAGGAATAAATGCCATTTCCCCTGAAGTGCTTCTGGTCCCCCTGCTGGTGGTTAGGGAGCCGTCTCCCCAACCCCGGCCCAAATTTCCAATAGTTAAATTTAACCCTTTATCCAACGAATCGGTCACATCCGTCCGCGTAATATGCAAATTTTCAAAAGATTTTAACAAAACCACATCATGTTAACCCCTCTTTGAAACGAGCTCGACTCAATGAGGAGTCACATGATTTGGTTTGGTTGGAATTTTTTGAAAAATTTAAAATGATATTTAAAATAATAAATTTTGATATCATCAGATTTGGTTAAAGAGTTAAGCGTCAAATCACCAGCAGTTAAAAACTTAACACCTTATGGTAGAGGATTTCATGGCATTTTATCAGTAGCTGGGACAGTCTGTTACAGATATGTACTCGCATTTTTAACCATATTTCATGGGATTTTCTAACTGGAGTGAATATTAATAGACCCGCGAGTGCAACAAGGTAATATCTGCAATGCTAAATGGCGCCTTGTTGTCCTCAAGAGACAATTTCCAACTGTAGAACCCAACGGTCATACATTTCGAACATAAGGGGATAGGATGCATTCTGATTTTTTTCAGCAGCTGAAATGCACACGGATGGGGAGGGGGTATCAAAAATTGAATGTTTGGTAGTAGTAAGGCTCAAGCCTTTCGAGTAGAAGTTAAAGGATCCCGGAAGTGACATCGTCTTGGGCTAGAAAAGTAGGAAGTTCATCTTTCTTCAACTATATTCACATTTGATGGGAGTGTTTGGAATGCCAATTTTGGGAATGCCGTGAAAATGTGGAGCGAAACCTTATGCCATAAATTAGTCAATGATCGTAACTCAATGCTTAACTCTTTACCTATCATGAAAAGCGGACGGCACTTGCAAAAAAAAAAAAATTCTTGATAACTAATTTTTTTCATTTTTTGTCTCAAAAACACAGGTTATGACCCCTCGTTGGAACGAGCTCGTTCCAACGAGGGGTTATAACCTATGTTTTTCTGACCAAAAAATGAAAAATTTAATGAAAATTAATTTGCGATTTTTGAGAATAGCGCTGGCTGATTTGGGGCGTTACGTAGTGTAAAGGGTTAATGACATTAAGATTTCACATTATTAATCTCGGGTAAAATAAATATTTGTTCACATTGTTCACCAGTCGGAAAATTGGTATTCGACAAAATACTAAAAGAAATGTCCTACCTGTAGCGAACCCGAATACCACATCCAGGACTCCGTCTAGATTCACGTCCGTCATCCGGAAAGCAGATTCCGTCAACAGTTTGGGTATCGGCGTAATCCACACATCGGACGTATCAAGGTAATCACATCCAACTAATTCTATATTATCTTCTTTGTTGGTTTCTTGCTTCCGGTGCTGTGGAGACGCTGGATGTGGGTTACCAGCGACATTTACGGTATAAATAGTAAGTAGGAAAACTGCGAACAGACTCCTGATTGGGGAATGAGAAATATGGAATTTAAAGTGATTACACCTTGCTCTTGCTTGCAATTTATGAGAAAAAACAATGTTGATGTTTTTCTTTAGGAAAGATGGAAAAACGTCACCAAAGCACCCGACTGAGCAATGTCTTCTTGTTTCGTGTTGATGGAGCATGTCCATTCAAACGCAGAAAATGTAATTGTAATGTGCTTTCTGGAATTGGGTAAGAACAGTCTCCATTTACTCTAAGCCAAAACTCTCTTCGAACGGGTCCAGAACACTGAAACAAAAAAAACAAAACAAACATGTCTCAATCAGTTCATGAGAGTCGTCCTCATTCCTTGTCCCTATGGTGTCATACCCCCCCCCCCCCCCCCCCGAAAAAAACAGTCAGTATTAAAGTTCATGGAAAAAGGTTGAAATTTGCGTCATGGTAGCACTTGGGGTCCTTATTGACAAGTTGAAACAATTTTTAAGATCCGACATCAAATACTAGAGGTGTGGCGTCCATAACGTCGGGGGGGGGGGGGGGGTTCCACCAGATGTTTGGGAAGAGTTCTCCATACCAATGAATAACCCGAGGCCAACACTGCACAGATACTCCACAGAGCCCCCCCCCCCCCCCCCCCCACACACACACACACGGTCAATTGGTATCAAGTGCTGTACCCATGGACACAACACTTACCTCTGGCGGGTAACCGTGATCCATTCGGTTTGAAGTCCTATGTCGTAACCACTGAGACACCACCCCCTCTCCACCACCCAACTTCATGGGTACAGCCACCATTATCTCACTGTGAATTTAAAAGTCTTATCTTTGAAAATCTAAATTTAAGAAGATGATTTATGGAAACGTTGATCGCGGCCTTATACAAATCCCAGTACCATTAACGCGTTGGCCGTGGAGTAGTTTTAAAAAAATATTTTCATCAAATTTAGTCATGGCTGCCATGAAGCAGCCATGACTAGATTTGATGGAAATGCATAAACATTTTACAAAAGAAAACAAACTGATCAATTTACACAGGGAACACCGGCGAGCAGCTGTCAGTATACAGTATCAGGGACTGATGAGTGGGTCGAAGGCAAAGAAAGTGTTTTCGCTGTGCTGTTTTATTATTTCAAATCTTATAGTCTCAAAGGGTCAACAGCTACATCCAATATGACCACGCTAGGTACCATACCTGACAATATATTGTTTGTGGGGGTGGGAGTGGGGGTTTGTGATAGCATTAATGGGTTGCAACGACCTAGCATGATTTTAAGATTTTATGATTTTAAGTTTGTTATGCGGAGAAGTCTCAGTCAGCCGTTAAAATAGCATCTGTTTATTATATGCTAGCCTGTGAATTATCGCAAATTATCTAAAAGATATTTCTCCGTATCCATCGACTCGATGGATATCGAGGAATATCCCTCAGTAGCTTCCTAAAGGACGTCACGCTACCCCGCCTTGAGGAAACGATTCGCTGATCTTTGTTATTGTTTTGAAACGTACGCATTTTGGGGTTGAATTGGGCTGAATATTGCGCAATAAAAATGTCTCGTAACATATAATAAAAAAGAACATCTACCCTGTTTTAGTTAGTATCTGTAATTCCCTAATGAGTGTGGACCTGGAACTTTTATTTTCAGGTTCACACGTTTGATTTTTTTCAGTAGCTTGCTAAATGACGTTACGCTTCGGCGCATGACGTCGCCTTGAACGTCGCCTTGAAGGAACGATCAGCAGATCCTTGCTATTGTCGTGAAACTGTTTGCAGTCGAACTGGCCAGAATATTGCGCATTAAAATATCACGTAGCATATAACAAAAAGAAAATGTACGCTTAGTGAATATCGAGAATATCTCATTCGTGTGGACCTGAAAATATTATTTTTCACTCGCGCAAGCGCTCGTGAAAATTAAAACTTAGGTCCACACTCATGAGATAATTCCCTTTATTATATACTTTATAAATAACCACATTTCTATTGGCTGGATCGAATACACGGGACTGGTACTAAAAATTCTAAATATAACTTTTTGAAATCTTCTCTTTAGTTCTATTTCAATCGACGTGCATGCGCTGTCAACCTTACTTCCGTCTCAGACGACAACAATGATGAAGAGTTTTGAAGCGACAGGACATTTTTGTTTTTTTCTGTCGATTGTTTTTTTTTAGGATGGTGTATATAACAAAACAGTTATGGAGTTTTGTGGTGGTAAATATGATGCGATATGAACCTAAAATCTTATATTGACCGAGGATAAGGCCTCGATCAATGTAAGTTTAGCTTCATATCTCATCATATTCACCACAAAAAAAATGATTTATTTATTGGTGTTTAAGGTCACATACTTATGCACAATGGCTAATCATGACCCCGACAGTTTTACGGGTGGAGGAAGCCGGAGTTCCCGGAGAGAATCACCGAGCAACGACGAGCAGCTGCCAGCTCCCAAACATCGTAACTCCGCACTGCAGCACAGGCAGGGTTAGATTGGTTGAAGACATGCGCACCATCGACGTGCAGTACGCCTTAGTGCACGGCGTCATCTTGCCCCTATGTGGACAATCGGGGTTGAGTGCCTTGCCCAAAGACACAACGCGGGAGTCCGAATCGATCGCTCAGACGGTCACCCATCCCAGGATTAAGCGGGCTCGACGTTGCTTAACTTCTGTGATTTGATGAAAACCGGTTACCGCAACGCCACTGCGCCCCACCACCACAAAAGTCCTTAATTGTATAATACTCACCAAAATAGCGTAGATATCCTCTATATATCTCCTAAATATGCATTCACATGCACACATATATCCTCACACACAAGCTCACACATACCCTCATATATGTACACACATATCCTTCCCCGCGCCCCTAATACGCACATTATAACATTTTGGTAGAGCAAAAGCAATTTATATATTCAAACACAGATACAGGTACAAAATGTGCCTTTCTTGGCTAAACGTACCAGTACAATAGAAAATAATGATCATTACATTTTTATACGCACGCTTTGAAAAAAACCCGTCGTATTATGTGATTGGTCTGTCTGTCCGTCTGTCCGACCGTCCGTCCGTCCGTCCGTCCGTAAACTTTTCCGTTTCCGGATGATAACCGGAGTTTGAATTTATAGATCAGGGCCAAACTTGGTTTGTGCCTCTGTTATATCAAAGTAAAGGCCAAGTTCGAATTGGGGTTTGGTCCGATGATTTTTACAAGACTTACGGGACTTTTCGACTTAGAAATTGCACATTTCCAATAACATTTTGGTTTCCGGATGATAACTTTATTTCTGCTTATTTGATCTCAACCAAATTTGCCACTTGACTCAATTATACCAAACTACAGTTCAGGTTTGAATTGGGGTTCAGTACAAAATCTACATGAGGTATGGACCTTATATGTATGGACATATCCATATTCCAGTATGACATAGATATATCTATAGTTTTACTTAAGTACTTACGGGCTAGAGATATTTAGTTTCAAAGAACAATCTGTAAACATGATAAAAGGTACGATTTCTTGCCAAATTTCATCATGTACTTTTGTGATAGATCTTGGCTCTGGTTCTAGTTTGTCATTTACTTTTGTCCCTGATTTTTACTCCGATTAACTTTACATGTAGATCATTTTTTACAAATAGCTGTTATTTGTTGAATAGCAAGTGATTATGTACAATTCGAGAAAGCTTTTCGGGCGTATTATGCAAAACCATTGCAGGTGTAGCTCTTGTTTGTTTATTTATTTATTTATTTATTTATTTATTTATTTATTTATTTATTTATTTATTTATTTATTTATTTATTTATTTATTTATTTATTTATTAAGGTTTAACGACACTTTAACAGCCAGGGTCACATCGTGTCGGTGACAGTTTTTCTGGTGGAGGAAGCCGGGGTACCTGGAGAGAATCACCGAGCAACGACAAGCAGATGCCAGCTCCCCAACATCGTAACTCCGCACTGCAGCACAGACAGGGTTAGATTGGTTGAAGACATGCGTACCATCGATGTGCAGTACGCATTAGTACATGGCGTCATCGTGCCCCCATCTGGACAATCGGGGATAAGTGCCTTGCCCAAGGACACAACGCGAGAGTCCGAATCGATCGCTCAGACTGTCACCAATCCAAGAACTGACAGTGCTCGACGTTGCTTAGCTTCGGTGAACGGACGAGAACCGACTACCGCAACGCCACCGCGCCCCCTCTTGTTTCTATATCTGGGCACAGTAGTGCTCAATACATGTCAAAAATGAGGGAGCCCGGTGGCTCAGTCGTTATTGGACGTCAAATCGAAATTTACGCGGTTTGATCCCCATCGGGGTTAACTGCTTTGTGTCGTTTAGCAAAGTACTTAAACCTTTGCCCAACGTAACTGCCAAAACCTGCCAGCGCTATTCACAAAAATCGCCGTTAAATTTCATTAGATTTTCATTTTTTTTTTGTCTAAAAAACAAAGCTTACGATCCTCTTTGGAACGAGCTCGTTGAGGGGACATAAGCTAAGGTTTTGACGCAGAAAAGTGAAAAAAATAGTTATTCAAGAATTTTGTTTCAAAGTGTCTGCCTTTCGTGTTTGGCAAAGTCTTAATCCCGATTGCCTATGTGGGGGCACGGTGGCCCTGTGTACTAAGGCGTACTGCACGTCGATGGTGCATTTGTCTTCAACGAATACTAACCCTGTTTGTATGGAGTTAGTACGTTGGGGCGTCTGACAGTTGCTCGCCGCTGTTTGGTGGCTCTCTCCGGGAACTCCAGCTTCCTCCACCCGCAAAACTGTCATACATGAAATGACCTTGGCTGTCGAAAGTGTTGTTAAAGCACCAATTAGAAAAATGTCAAAACAACAGTTTTATATATAATTTATAGCTCTGAAAGGCAGAGAGAATAGCCTTATAATTCTATAGCAACATTATTTTGCAACCAAATGTGCATCAGTGGCCGGGAATGTTTGATAGAGCACGCAGTATTCAATTTCGGAAAGTACATATATGGCTATCGACATATTGCGGTCAGTTTGCTCATTGTCCACTCGACAATGGTCATTTATTTTTCGATCATTTGTGGAGAAGAGAGTATTTTGACAAACCTGATGCACTTAATTTTATCGTTCCTCAGTACTGATTGTGTTTTGTCGAATTTGCATCGATCAACCTACACTACTAATTGCCTGATGCAGAAATGATGAAGCAACTAATCGTACACCAATTTAATCTGAGCTGGCGGCAACCACATGGACAAACCACCCGAACATCGTCTTTTTCAAACAGTTCCGATTTCTCCAAAACACAAAAACACATACTGATTTCATTTTTGCTAAATGTTAGTTTGACTGTTTCTACAAGTTTAAGCCTATAGTTGGATTTGAATTCGTGTTGTTTAGAGCGAAAGGACGATCAGGTTGGCCACCACAACAGACGGGAGGAGGGGGGATTGGGGTATTTATTATTATTTATTTATTTATTTATTGGTGTTTATGGTCATATACTTATGCACAATGGCTAATCATGACCGTGACAATTTTACGGGTGCAGGAAGCCGGAGTACCCGGAGAGAACCACCGATCATCGACGAGCAACTGTCAGCCCCTCAACATTCTAACTCTGTTCAAGGTCCGCTCAAGCAGGGTAACAACGGTTGAAGACATGTGCACCATCGACGTGCAGTACGCCTTAGTACACGGCGTCATCGTGCACCCATGTAGACAACCGGGATAAAGTGCCTTGCCCAAGGACACAACGCGGGTCGTCCCGGACGGGGATCGAACTCGGGACCTCTAGCATAGAAGTTCAACAGTTGGGAGTTATATGCTCCAGTGTTAGGTTATTTGGGGTAGAGGGAAAATTCTGCTTTTGAGGCTGCTGGTGGCTGAAAATGACTGGTATCGGCATTTTTTCATGCAATTTTGGAGGCTGAAGTCTTGCATTTGACAATAAATTATTTCACCAACATTCAGTTTATTTATTTCTACAAAGTCATATAGTGTTATATGTCTTCAGTGGTTTTGTAAAATGTAATACATGTTATGGTTAAGATAACTAAGCTAAAGAATATTCGCACTTGAATAGAGTGTATGATATGTCATTTTGGGTAGTGACCTCAGCGTCACCGAAATACAAAGTTACATAACGTTTAACCCTTTACCCAACGTAACGGCCAAAAACGGGCCAGCGCTATTCTCAAATATCGCCAATTAATTTTCAGTATTTTTTCATTTTTTGTCTCAAAAACATAGGTTTTGATCCCTCATTGGAATGAGCTCGTCGAGCTCGTTCCAACAAGGGGTCATAACCTATGTTTTTGAGACAAAAAATGAAAAAAATAGTTACTCAAGAATTTTTTTTTGCAAGTGTCGTCTGCCTTTCATGTTAGGTAAAGAGTTAAGACATTAGGTATTTTATATCGCAACCCAATACTGATAAATATTTTTTTTCATTTCCTGCGTAATAATCAACAAAGGGATGTAATATATTTTTTATGGAGTTTATATTACAAACTGATTTATTTTTGACATGTCATGTTGATATGAATTCCTGTTCGGGTGTTAGATTAATGTCTTATCTCCGTTTATTTATTGTGTCAACATTAGCAAATGTCATAGTCATCCTGGCAAGAAATAATCGCAGAGCTATTGTCGATGTTTAAGGGCACCTTCAAATTCTATAGCTATATCATGACCAGGAGCGCTGGAAGGACTTCATGGCAGGAAGGGGGCAGACCCGGGGAAAAAGACATTTACTCGCACTAGCAGCCCCGCCATGGCATGCCGATGCTTGCATGTCTCATAGGCCAAAGGTCCGGGATGGGGTGTTTGAGAGGAGGTGCCCCTAACATTGGAAGGGGGCACATCCCCCAAACTCCACCATTTAATTTTTAAAGCTTCCAGAACGGATTTGTGGTGTATTTTAGATTAACTTCGAGAATAAATCATTAAAAAAAATGAGTTACGAACCTGCGAAGGGCATTGTCGCCCCCGTGGTCTGAAGGCAGGGAGGACAGCTGTCCCCGTGCACCCTGCGTCCCCGATCTTGACCGCACCAGAAGTAGGAAGTCAAGTTTAACCATTCGTTTATACCCGAGCTGATCACTTTGGTGGACTTAAAAACTCAAGCGCTGGTTTTCAGCTCCTATTTCGTGGTAAAACATGTTATCTCAATAATGGCTAACAATTTTCGCCATTGTAAGTAATACAGGAAGGTTATCTCCCCTTAATTTCCTCAAGCTGTCAGTAAACACCAAGGGGATGGGAATCTCAAGCTGTCAGTAAATGTAACACTAAGGGGATGGGAATTTCATATAAAAATTAAAATTTTGAAATGTTATCGAATCTGTATTATCGAATTGCGCATCATTTCACAAACTTCAGAATTTTTTCTGAAGAGTGGTACAAAAATACAGAAGCTGACGTTTTACAATTTTTCCCTCTTCGTCTTCAACGTTTGGATGTTATTCTCCGTCCAAACCCATTTAAAAATAAGAAAACGGCATTTTCACCATCTTTTGATGTTCTGTAATTTTTTTCTGTTCATTATATCAACAGTGTGCGCATCGTGGTATGTTATTTATTTATTTATTGATGTTTAAGGTCACATATTTATGCACAATGGCTAATCATGACCGTGACAGTTTTACGGGTGGAGGAAGCCGGAGTACCCGGAGAGAACCACCGAGCAACGACGAGCAGCTGCCAGCTCCCCAACATCGTAACTCCGCACTGCAGCACAGGCAGGGTTAGATTGGTTGAAGACATGCGTACCATCGACGTGCAGTACGCCTTAGTACACGGCGTCATCGTGCCCCCACGCGGGCAAGAGAGATGAAGTGTCTTGCCCAAGGACACAACGCGGTTGCCGCAGGTGGGATTCGAACCGAGGACCTCTCGGCTTGCAGCCTGCACCGCTCCCTACTGAGCCACCGCGCTCCCATCGTGGTATGTAATACAGAAACTGTCCATGGCATCAATATGAAGGACAAGGAGCTGAGATTTGCTATTTGTTCTGTCCTGGTAAGAATAAAAATTTGCAAATTACTGGAAACGTATTCGCTAAGCAAAGAGCCAAAGTGGACATTTAGTATTGATAGGTGTGATACGGTTAGATATTCTTAACCCTTAACCCAACGCAGACGATATCAAAATTCATTATTTTAAATATTTTTTTTAATTTTCAAAAAATTTCAACAAAACCATATCATGTGACCCCTCGTTGGAACGAGCTCGACGAGCTCGTTCCAACGAGGGGGCACATGATATGGTTTTGTTGAAATTTTTTGAAAAATAATTTTTTTTCAACTGCTAAATTTGCATATTACGCGGACGGATGCGGGCGATTCGTTAAGGGTTAATGGCGGATTATCTGAACTTGTTGCTCGACATTAGCTTGCATAAAAAACTAAGTTCCCTTTTATATACATATTTTTTTATAAATGAAACCAAAAGACAGCCCAGAGAGCTGTCTGTTGTTTTCGTTTATTAAAAAAGTAAGAAAAGGAAACTTGGCTTTATTTTTCTATTGATGTCATAGGTCTTTTCGCAATTACTTGCTTCTAAATTGGATCTTCTTCGCTCATCCAATAATTTCCAGGTAGATAACTCTATGGAATGTCGATTTTCATGACGATATAAGTCATGGATGGAACAAACTCTGCTCAGTGGTGGCGCCAAGGAAGGGGGTGGGGTCGGAGGGGGCTGCATCCCGCTGTCCGGGGGGGGGGGGGGGAGCCCACTCTCGGGTAACACAAGCCTCGGAGAAATCCTTGCGTCACCACTGGCGCTGTTCAGGTTCCGCTCCACAGTTTCGCACTATTGCACAGGGGTGAAATTCTAGACAAAGGGCATATGTTGAAACTAAGGCCATGTAAAATAGAGATATATTTTTAGTATCAGATATATGATTACATTAGGTTTTTTGTTGGACAAGAGAATTTGAAGTTTTGGTCCCAAAGTTGGAGTCTGATACATAGGGGAAAATTACCAGATGAATTATGGGAAACAGTGGCTTCGAAAAATTGGCTATTTTTTAAAATGTAATTTTTACACGGGTTTGTTACCAGACAGGTAACTGAAAAAGGAGACGGAAACATATAATTTTTTTTTTTGCATTTTAGAAACAGGGGATGCTTTGTTCCAGGGGTGGGTAGGTGAGGTTGGTGGGAAAATTCTGCTGCAAGGTGGCTGAAAATGACTGGTTTCGGCATTTTTTTCATGCAATTTTTCAGGTTGAAGTCTGGCCTTTGACAATAAATTATTCCACCCACATTCAGATTGTTTATTTCTACTTAGTCAGATAGTGTTATATGTTTTTTGTGGATTTGGGAAATGTAATACATGTTATGAGTTAGATAACTAAGCTACAGAATATTTGCATTTGAAGAGAGTGTATGGCATGTCATATTTGGAAATGCCTGGAAAACTGTGGAGCGGAACCTCAGCTGCAAGCCGAGAGGGCTTCAGTTAGAATTCCAGCTGCGTAAATCGCGTTGTGTCCTTGGACAAGACACTTCGCCCCCATTGACCACATGTGGGGACGGTTGCGTTGTGTACTAAGGCGTACTGCACGTCGATGGTGCACTTGTCTTCAACCAATGCTAACCCTGCTTGTGTGGAGTTAGTATGTTGGGGAGCCTGACAGTTACTCGCCGTTGCTCGTGGTTCTCTCCGGGTACTCTGGCTTCCTCCACCCGTAAAAACTGTCCGACACGAGGTGACCCTGGCTGTCGAAAGTGTCGTTAAACTCCAGTAAATAAATAACTTTCCCGGGGTTGCCACCACTGGGAAATCATCGAGCCTTGGCGGTGCGGTTACAGCCAAAATGGTATGTATATGAACCTTCATGACGTTGGGGATCTATAAGACAGAACAGAGAAACGACAGTTGATAGAAGGAGTGAAACTTGTCTGTAAATATCTTTGGGAATAGTGTAGGGCCCTACAAAGCTTCTGGATTCTATTCGATTAGAAATTGCCAGAATCATTCTATTCGCTACAAATCGAAAGGGCAGCCGTCTGCCCACCCGCAACAAAACATCGAAATTTCAAAAATCAAATATCTCCCATAATGCCAAGGGCGGACTGGAGCAAGAAATGTAACCGGGAAATGCAGCAAGGCTGGCCCCGCAGAAAATTTTGATATTTTAGACTGAACGAACGCTGAACCCTTGCATCAATGGCAGTTCACGCAGAGCACGTTTCGATGGTATTTTTTCTTCATCGCTCATTCGGCCAGAATGGTGTCAGCAGAGCGTGGGTGCGGGGTGGGGATGGACCCATCGGACCGACCATAGTTCGGTCCAAAGGGAGAAAATTTCGATTTTTCAAATGAAAAGAACGCCCTTTCCTTGCAACTGAGCGATCAGTGGTAGGCTGGACTGCTGGTATAGGGAAATGCTCTCTATGCGGACTGCAATTGTCTGTCCATATAGAGAACATTACTATATACCTGCATTCTGTGCAATTAGATCCATTTCGCCTATTGGGCATTTTCACGAAATTCCAAGTACCAACGGGTATTGGGCTGTATCAATTTTTGAGGCCCCAGGGATCACCCAATAGGGGGTCCACCAGATATTTTGCTGGTGGACCACACGGCCTGTCCGCTTCTGCAAAACGCAGCTAGAAATTTATCCACTTCAATCTTGTTCAATGAACTCCATCAAACAGGATAGAACTGGTTGAATTCCTTGGCTGAATTTCTTGTTGCATCATTGGAAAAATGGCAGTTTAAAATTTTGATATTGTGACGTTAGTGTATAGAGGGTTAAATTAAAGAAGAAATCGAAACAATTATTTATTGGAAAATATGAGTTGAACTACATTATTCCATAGAAGTAATATACTTGGTAAATTTGATTGCGAACAGGTGATCACATCACGTAAATATCTCTGCGGCCCAATTGCCAGAAACTGTTTCACGGGGAACGGGTGTAGGCAGAGACGTGGCTAGAGGTTTCCGATTGGGGGGGGGGGGGGGGGGAGAGTAGTGCATTTCCAACTACGGGGAGGGGCCGGGAGGGGTCCCTCTAGTTGGAAATTCACTACTGGGAAGCATTTTGAAAATGAAGCCATCGAAGGGGACACACAATTGATTCTACTAACTGAAATGCCAACACATTTATGATAGAATTATCAGGTTATTATTATTTGGTATTAATCTGGGAATTGAATATGTGCTAAACAAATGCTCAAGCTCAATCATGATATGATTTTCTTGAAGTACGTTTTAAGGATTTTTTTTATTACGATAAGTAAATGTACTATAAAAATCTAATACTGATTGACATCATGACTTATGAAGCTCGATATTGCATACACTGTAGTTGTAAATAGTGACAGTTGGAATTTTTGCCGATTTGAAATCGAGTTGGAATTTTAGGAAGTAAAGGAGACATCAGCATCACCAAAGAAGCTCCAAAATCCAGATATATGGAATTTCCAACTACTCTTGACTTGCCCTCCAAATTTCCAACCATAGGAAATTTTGACCAGGATTGAGAGGGGAGTGACCCCCCCCCCCCCCCCACACACTCCCATGTTGCCACGTCCCTGGGTGCAGGGTGTATATTTCATCATGAAGGATATAATGGAAATTTGTTATGTGAAGGCGATGAGTCTCCTTTCGTTAGCCGCTGTTAAGTCTTCCTCTGGTATATGGCATGGCGACCGTTGGCGCCTTTGGTAGATATGGCAGGTCCCCATAACAATGGCGCCTTTGGTCGTCACGTTGTATCTGTATATTCCACTCTGCAGTGTAGTCCCTATAAACCAACCATCGGATTAGAGTTTGTCAAAATAAGGAGATGTACAGTGTGTGTGTGTGTGTGTGGGGGGGGGGGGGGGGGGGGGGGTGGTTGGCAAGGGAAGGGAATGGGAGGTTAAAATCTATGTTTTGAGGGAGATGCCCCTACCTACCCATCATAGCTCCACCACTGCCGCGGATATATACAGGTCACATCCGCATCTTTGCTACAGTTTTATTTCCTTGTTTCATTATTAAGGTTTAACAATACTTTTAACAGCCAGGGTCATATCGTGTCGCCCAGTTTTACGGGAGGAGCTAGGAAGCCGAAGTACCCTGAGATAACCACTAAACAACTGCGAGTAGCTGTCAGACTCTCCAGCTTATTAACGGCACAATTATTTAATTAATTAATTTTATTTATTTATTTATTTATTTATTTATTTATTTATTTATTTATTTATTTATTTTTAAGGTCATATAGTTATGCAAAATGGCTAATCATGACCGTGACAGTTTTACGGGTGGAGGAAGCCGGAGTACCCGGAGAGAACCACCGAGCAACGACGAGCAGCTGCCAGCTCCCCAACATCGTAACTCCACACTGCAGTACAGAGGATTAGATTGTTGAAGACATGCGTACTATCGACGTGCAGTACACCTTAGTATACGGCGCCATCGTGCCCCCATGTGGACAGTCGGGGTTAAGTGCCTTGCCCAAGGACACAATGCGGGAGTCATTAACGGCACAGGTGGGGTTAGCAGAGGTTG